>APFE030235792.1:0-124205 GCA_000404065.3 Pinus taeda
ACAGTTTCTACTGCATTTATGGAAACAATTCAAAAGCTACATGGAAATCCAAAGATTATTGTAAGTGACAGAGATCCCATTTTCACGGGAAATTTTTGGACAGAATTATTTTCTTGTCTTGGTACTCAGTTAGCTCATAGCTCATCTTATCATCCTCAATCTGATGGGCAAACTGAGATAGTAAACAAATGTTTGGAAGGATATCTTCGTTGCTTTGTATCTGATAAAAATACACAATGGGTCAAATGGTTGCCTCTGGCTGAATGGTGGTATAACACTTCCTTCCATACAGCAACAAAAATGACCCCATTTATGGCACTTTATGGGTATCAACCACCATCCATCACATCATATTAAGAGAAAATTCTAAGGTTCAGGCAATGGAACATCACATCGAACATCAACAACAAGTCCTCCAACTCTTAAGGATAACCTCATGTTGGCACAAAATAGAATGAAACAACAGGCGGATCAACATCGCAATGAAAGAAGTTTTGATGTAGGTGATTGGGTATTCCTACGGCTACAACCATATAAGCAGATGTCCCTCAAGCAAGCTAAGAAGGAAAATAAATTATCACCAAAGTATTACGGTCCGTACAAGGTGTTGCAAAAGATTGGTACTATGGCATACAAATTGGAGCTTCCTGCAGCTTCTCGATTGCACCCAGTTTTCCATGTTTCATGTTTAAATAAGTTTATAGGCGACAAGCTCCCAGTTCAAACAATATTGCCAGAACTTGACGAGGAAGGAAAAATTATATTGGAACCGAAAGCAGTCATAGGAACAAGAACTCGACAGCTACGAAATCGTTCAATTCCAGAGTATCTTATCAAGTGGAAGAACCTATCCACTGAAGATTCCACATGGGAGGATGAGAATTTTATGCAGAAGTATCCAGAACTACTCAAGCGTTGAGGACAACACTTTTTTTGAAGGAGAGGGGCATGTTGGGTCCCTATAATACTAGTGTTACCCCATTACTATTGTAGTTATACCCCTTATTAATATTGTTGTGCCCCTATTGCCCCCATATTGTTATTACTGTGCCCCATAGAATCCCTCTATTGTTATTTTTGTGGCTTTATATTATTATTGTTAGGTCGGCTGGGTTATATTGTGACTCCTTAGACTCCTATATATAGAAAGGAGGTTTTGTCATTTGAATCATCCAAGAATTGTTCATTTATGTAATGTAAAGGAGGTTGCCCCCTCGAAGAGGCTGAATTCTAAGGCGTTGATCTATCTTTTCTATCTTTTCTTGAGCTGGTTTCATAACAGTCTATTTCAAAATTCTTTGAATCCATCTTGCTTGCATGGAATTTTATTGCATTAGATGTTCATGGTTGATCAGGGGGGTCTGTCCTTGGTGTGGGATTCACAAAAAATCATAGTTCATAATGTCTAGTGTATCTTCTCTAGACTTGGCATGGTTGGTTTCTTCATTGAGCTAGATTGTAAGTTCATCTTCATCAATATATATGGTCCAAATGATGATCGCATGGCTTTTTGGAATGATTTTTTTAGAAAGGTGATTTTAAATGGGGAAAACTTGATTATTGGTGGTGTTGTGAACTTCTCTATAGGTGTGGCCGAATCATGGGTTTTGCATGCTAGAATTAATCCCCTCATATTTTTTTTCACATCACATCGAATCTAAGAAACTATCTAATCATGTTCTAGGTCATATTAAGCCCACTTGGAGTATTTATGTGAGGAAGAGGAACATATAGCAAAAATACTAGACTGTTTTCTTGTGGATGAGGCTATGGTCCACATATACCCTCTTCTTTGTCGATAGGTGGGATCTGGTGGTTTGTTCAATCATGCCCTTATTCTATTTGAGATAAAGGGATTTTCTCATAGACTTGATATTCCATTTAAAATGAATTCAAATTGGATTAAAGAGGAGAGTTTCTATGTGCTACTATGGTAAAATTAGAGACCCTTTGATGTAGGTTTGGGGTTGTCAATTGCATCACAATTTGATTTTTAACCTGAAACATATAAAACTTTTATCGAAAGACTGAGTTGCGTCTATTTAGAAATAAGAGGAAGAATACTTGGTGACTATTGAACAACAAATTGATGCTTTCTCTAACTCAATTGATGTTGGTTTTTATTCTCAAGAGTCTAGGGGGAATTTTTGCAGTTTGGAATTGATAAGGAAATAGATTATTTCCAATAAGGAAACTACATGGTGCATGAAAAAGAGGGCTATTTGGCTAGATTATGGTGATGGAAATACAATTTTTTTCATGCCTATGCAAAGGGTTGGAAATATGTGAACACTAGTTGGAGTTTAGAGGGGCCAAATGGGGGTGAGGTCTCTTGTTTTGAGGGCCTTTCCTCTCTGGGCGTGGACCATTTAAAATCAACTTTTAAGGAATCGAAGGGGACTACTATTGTTGAAGCCATTCACGTGGCTTAATTTTTTCCAAGATCTGTGGAGGATGCCGACAATAGGGACTTGATGGAGGAAGTGTTTGGTGATGAACTAAAAGATGCACTTTCTAGTTTTCAAAAGGATAAGAGCCTTGGTCCTGATGGTTGGGTTGTTGAATTTTTACAACCTTCTATGAAACTTTGGGGTCTAATTTACTAAGGGTTGTAAATAAATCCAGGTGGGAAGGTAGGATTTTACCAGCCTTCAACTCTAACTTTCTCACTTTAATCCTCAGGGTTGACAACCAAGCTTCCACTTTTTAGGAGTTTAGGCCTATGTCCCTATGCAATTATGTCTAAAAAGTAATGTCAAAGATTATAGATTGAAGTATAGAGCCTATTCTTTCTAATTCTATTTCTCAAGAACAATTTGGCTTATTGGAAGGGAGGCAGATTCATGAAGCCACCAGGGTGGCACAAGAATGTCTTTATAGTATGAACATATTGAAGGAAAAAGGGGTGGTTTTAAATATTGATCTCTGAAAGGCTTATGATCGAGTAAACTAGCTCTTTATTTGACTCCTCCTAACTCATGTTGGGTTTGAGGTTCCATTTATCAATTGGATTATGTGTTGTGTGATGTTTGGATCATTTGTTGTTCTAATTAAATATTTTTTCTTTGATTAGCATGGCTTAAGACAAGGTTGTCCTTTGTCTCCACTTCTCTTTTTTCTAGTCACTAAAGGCCTTAGTTGTATGTTGGAGGAGTGAAAGAGTCGGGGTGAGTTTAAAGGGGTGGTTATTGCTCATGCCCTATCAATTTCGCATTACTTTTTATCAACGATATTATAATCTTCTGCAATGGTGGGGACATAGATATGCAAAAACTATAAGAAATCCATCATATATTCAAGAATTCTATGGGTATGGTTATTAATGAAAGGATATACTCCATCTCCTAGAGGATAATGAGATTTAATTTATCATTTCTATGTTCCTTTTTTAGTTTTCCAATCTAGAAGTTGTTCTTAAGAATTTGGGCTTCCATCTAAAGCTAAACTATTATAAAAAAGGATGATTGAAAGTGGTTGATTGCTAAACTGGAGAAAAGATTAGAATTTTGGAGCTTTCAGTGGATTTCAAGAGAAATAAGACTAGTCTTTGTAAAATATATTCTTGAAGCTATTATAGTTTACTAGATGTCCTTGGCCTAACTTCCTAAAGGTGTGTTGGAACAAGCTCAGAGGATCTACTTAAACTTATTATGGTAGGTCTCTCTAGATCATTTCATCATTTCCTAGGTCAAATGGCCCCGAGCTGAGAAAATATTGTTGGGTGGTTGGGGCTTAAAAATACATTTTTGTTTTCCAAGTATTTGGTTACAAAGTGTGATTGGAGCCTCTTATCTTCCTCTAGCCTTTGGACATAGGTTATATCTCACAAATACATTTATCCATATTCTTTGGATGAGTGGGTGTCTCTTCAGAACAAGCCAAGACTAAATATATTTGTGGTTTGGTGGTCAATTTTTAATTCTTTTAACTTGATCTCTTTTGGCCTAGCTTGAAAGATTGGTAATGGGGATAAGATGAGGTTGGGTTTGGACCCATGTCATGGTTGCAAAAATAGTCATTGTTTGTCACAAGATCTTGTTGATAGACTTAGGGAACATGGTTTTTCCATAATTTCTCATATCGACAATTTGACTTGGACCATTCGTTGATGATAAGGCTAGATGCCTATTTCAAATTTAAATCTCCATAGGACCTTTCATGAAAAATGGGCCTTATTCTTAAATTATTTACATGCATCACATATTCGAATATCTAGTGCTAAGGATGAGTTGGTTTGGTCATTAGCTTCTGATGGTGTATACACTCCAAAATTGGGATACATTCAATTAATTATTTTGGCTCAAAATGTTGATCTTATATGATTGTGGCATGTTCCTTGGAATTCAAAATGTTCCTCAAAATCCAGGTTTCTTGTTTGGTGTGTCATTGAGGGGAAAGTACCTATCTAGGATGTTATACAACTCAAACACAAAATTGGTCCTAGGTGGTGCACACTGTGTAAAGGATTTGCATAATCCATTGATAATTTCATTTCCCAATGCTCCTTTACAAAACTTGTTTGGTCGCCCTGTAGGGAAGCTCTTGGACTTGATTTCTCTTGGGAGGGGGCATCATTTGTGGAGACCTAGAAAGGTTGAGTTGATAAAAGGGCTACTAAGCCTTTTCAAGCCCTCCCTCTCATCCTCAGTTGAGTTATTTGGTTGGCTCAGAATATGGAAATATTTCAGGATAAATTGTCTTCTCTAGTTATGGTTGCTACAGATGGCCTTGTTGTCCTTTCTCACTATTCACTGTCAAAGGTTTCTACTAGGGGCAGGACAATCTTGATCTAAACCCCAAATGTCAGTTCTCAAAGGTGCTTCTCAAGCAGAAGGCTCTCTGTTGTTGGGACGGGGGGGGGCACTTTGTTCTTCACCTCTCAGATCAACATTCATTTCATGTTAAGATGGGTTTGGGTGAGGTACAAATAATTGGAAAGAATTGTTAGCTTGCAGATCTCTAATTTGTTTTTCCTAGGAAAAACGATGAGAACAACTTCAAATTTTTGGTGACTCGATGCTGGCAGTATATTGCGTCAATGTGATCCAAGTGTGTTGTACCATTTCACTTATTTATTGGAGGATATTTTTTAGCTAAAATATGTTTATAATTCTTCCCCATGCATTCATGTTAACAAGGAGTGGAACAGGATTACTGACATGCTTTCTAAAGAAGGCTTGGACATGGATTAGGGGCTTTGGAAAGTGACATAAGTGATTGGGGCTAACACTTCCATTTTTTCCATTGTTCATTTATTGACGAGATTCATGTTGTTGCTTAAGGTTGATCACTAATATTAGTCCTTTACTCAAGCTTTTGCTTTCCTTTTTTTTGGACTCACCTGTATATATTTTAACATAACATATTTAGTTTTTTAGTTAACTATATTATGAATTTTTAAATGTATGGTACTAGACGCACTCTAATTGCATTATTTTTGGGTTGGTTTATGAAATGCATATTGCTCCTTGGGGATAGGATTGTAATTTTTTTATGATTTTATTCTTTGACTATTATGCCACTTTAGGATATGCGCAGATCCTAGTGAATGCACATATACATGTGTATGTGTAAAATATATTTTTCCTTCAAATATATATGGATGAAAACATAGAATTTTTTTCCAGGAAAAAGAAATAAATAAAATATCTCAATGTCCATATTATATAATTTTATATCAAATTTATATAGAGAAATAAATAATTGAAAGTGATTTTTTTTCACTTTCGAGTGTGATGAGTATAATGAAGATTATTATTCTTTTAATTTTAATAATATTTCAATGCACACTTTAAATAAACAATTTTATATCATCCCACAAGGCATAGAGTAGATGATGTCAGGGTGTTCTATTAAGACACCCCGTGGCGTAAAGGTCACTAGTTCGAAACTTCGTGGGAAAAAATCCAACCATGCTAAGGGCTAGTGTGGCTAAGGTCGGATGCGATCCCTATGTGATTTTGATGACTTAAATACCCTTGGGTCGTGACTACTCAAGCCATAGGTTAGGCATGCCAGTCATCTTAGGACTCACATAACCTCACAAAAAAAATATATCATGTTGATATATATCTATATCTATATCTATATATATATATACTTTTTTTCCCGTGGAAAAAGTCGTAATTTCTATTAGTTCATAAGAAATTACATTCTATAGATGCCTAGGCATATGCATAATGAGGCTGATAGTCTCCTAGATATAGCAAAAAACTATTTTGTGGCAACAGCAACCATGTACAAAAATAAAAAAACATTTTGTCTTCTGCCTCCCAACAAGGAGTTCATAAGATCTAAGAGAGATTTTTCAAAAAAGGCCAAAGATAAACATAAGCAGTTTTGCAGAGATATGCTCCACGCAGGGAAGCCATCTGGGTCCATACAAAAAAAATATACCAAAACCCGTGGGTCAATATAAGCTTTTGAATAAAAAACAGTCGTTTAGTTGATTGTCGTAGGGTTCTCAGATGTAGTTGTGGTAGAAACATTAAGATAAACCGTAGTTATATCCAGCAGTTTTCGAGAAAACCACTATGCCAAAAAGAAATTGTGAGTGGAGAAAAATATCAGTAGTATGGTTATGTCTCCTAGTGAGGATGCATATCTACGAACGACCTGTGGTAATATTGGTGGAAGGTTCCATCCACTTCTTCCTATATCAACCAGTCCTCTTCCTGCCTGCGTGCTGCCTCCTTTGATAGGTGGTCTGCCCCTGAGTTGCACTCCCTGTAAATGTGTTGAAAAACAAAATTATCAAAAGTTGTTGAAAGCTTGTGAGCCTCTTCCAAAATGTGTCTCAAAGAAAAAGAAGAGCATTGAGATGTTCTGTTGAGCCAATTACAGACAAGTTTTGAGTCCCCAAACAGTTGTAGATTTGTACAACGTTTCTCAAGGGAAAAGTGGATGAAGTGTTTGGCCGTGGTGAGCTCAGCCAAATTATTTGTACCCCTCCCCAGGCGAATTTGGATCTTAAAGTGGTGGTCATCCCTTAGGTAGAGTATGGCCCCTCCCCCACAGTCTTCTTCTTGAGCTGAACCATCAAAGTAGGCCCAAGGGTATGATTTATGAATGAGCTCAAGTCGGATGGTTCTGGGAGGAGTCTGTGGGGGGTCTTCGGGGAGGAGGCTGAAATCGGCAAGTATATGGGTTCTGATGGCAGGCCAGAGGGGATCCTTTTGGTCAAAATTGGCCTGGTTCCTCGCCGTCTAGATAGCCCTGCACATTAGGAGGGGTATGTTCCTGTCTCTACCCTTGTGCTTCTCTAGCCAGTCCAGCCAAGCCTCTATAATGGATCTCCCTTGCCAATTGTGTAGGGAGAGAGAAGATGAGGAGATGAGGGTCCATTGTTTGATGACAATAGGGCAGGATATAAATAAGTGTTTGGTCTCTTCCTCATTGTTCCCACAGAGGTGACACCAGAACGGCCCATGAAAATATCACCTCATCAAATTTGTGCCCGTGGGGATTTTGTTGAAAAGGATGTTCCACATTAACAGTTGCATTCTGGGTGCTACTTTGAGCTTCCAAAGTGCTTTCCACCAATGTTGAATGTTTTCTAGCTGGGCATGCTGCATGAGCTTTAGGTAGCCTTCCTTAGGGGAGTATTTTCCATTTTTTGCAAAAGCCCATACAATTTCATCTTCTTCTTTCGTTATCCTGATGTGTTCTTGTGTAAGAGCTTCCGTGAAGTCCTCCCAGCCTTGCCTCCAGTGTCCCAGGATGTGAAGTTCTTGTGCTGTCTTCCAATCCTGCTGGAAAAGGGTGGAGTTTTCCTGATCTGCAATGTTGGATATATGAGTAATGCCCTGGTTCTTTAGGAGAGCAATCAACTGTGCTGGGAGTATGTGGGCGTTTCCACATCTGATCCATGGATCCACTCCTATACGAACAGTGTCCCCTGATGTATTCGCCATGTTAGGCCTTCCCAAATGAGGGGGAGGGAGTTTAGTATTGGTTTCCATATGTTGGATTTGCCATCACTTACCCTGTGTTCCCTGTAGATCCAGTCGAAAGTGTTTTCTGGGGCGATGTACTTATCATATACTACTCTTGTCCAGAGGCTGTGCGAGGTGATGAGCTGCCATCCTAGCTTTGTTGCCAGTGCTTTGGCAAAAAATCCAACCTTTTTATACCCCATCCTCCCCATTTCTTAGGCCTAGCTATTGTGTCCCACTTTACCCATGCGAAGAGATTCCCCTGCTTGTTCCCCTTCCATAGGAATCTGTTGCAGATATTTTGCAATCTGGCTAGGATTCCCCTGGGTATCCAGGCCAGAGACATCCAGTAAACCGGTGTTGCTTCCAGCACTGCTTTTATGAGGGTGAGTCTTTCTGCCCGGTTAAGGTACCTATTGTACCACACATTCAACCTCTTTTCCACCTTAACAATTAGCCAGATCCAGTCAGTGATTTTGTATCCCCTAATTTTTAGGCGAAATCCTAGATATTTCAACACTTCCTCCATGGGATGAGTAGAGAAAGGAAACCGTCAAAGTGTGAAATGTACTTCATGTTGCGAGCATCCTATATCTGTGAGGGTGGATTTGTGAACATTTATGATCATGCATGTAGCCTTCTGGAAGAGGTCGAAAACATTCTGTAAGGCAGAGGTGTCGGCCATGCTTCCATTTAATAATATTAGCACATCATCTACAAATAGGAGGTGGGTGAGAGAGCAATTTTCCATTACTTTTATACCTGTAATTCTGCCCCTCCTGTGTTCTGCCCTTATAGTCTACTTAGCCCCTCCATGACAAGCAGGAAAAGTAAAGGTGATAGAGGGCATCCCTGCCTAAGGCCCCTTTCGGCTATGAAGAAAGGAGTGGGAGGTCCATTAAGGAGGACACTGTAAGGCACATCAGAAATATAGCTCATTATCTATTTGATGAACATATAAGGGAAGCCCAGATGAGTGAGGAGCATGCGTATGTAGAGCAAGCTTGCTTTTTTGAAAGCTTTGGAGAGATCTACTTTTAAGATCATGCCCTTCAGCCTCTTACTCTGCACCGAATGAAGGAGTTCTTGTGCAGTTCCAATGGCTTCGTGGATCTGGTGATGCTGAAGGAAAGCAACTGTTCAGGGGAAATGTGTGCCGAAAGGATGGGCTTGAGTCTATTAGCTAGGATTTTGGCCATGATCTTGTAAAGGCAATTGCATAGCGAGATGGGCCGAAAGTCGTTGAAATAGGCTGGCTTGTTGGATTTAGGAATGAGGGCTATGAAAGTGGATTTGATGGCCATGGGGATTTTTCCATTGAGGCGGCAATGATTGATTACCTTGAGGAGGTCCTGACCCAGTAGGTCAGAAAAAGCAAGATAGAATTCTATATACCAGCCATCAGGTCCTGGGCTCTTGTCTCTTTGGAAACCCTGGATAGTAGCCTCAAGCTCCCCTAGCAAAACCTCCTTGTTGAGATCCCCTTCTTCCCCTCCATCCACAAACCTGGGGAAGTGCTCAGTCACTCTCATGATCTCGAGTAGGCTAGCTTCCCTTAGGGCCATATAAATATTCCTGAAATGTGAGGTGGCCAATGAGGTGAGCTCTCTCGAGGTGTGAACCTGATTCCCCTGTTCATTTTGCAGCTCCCAAATAGTGTTGATTGCTTTCCTTCCATTTGCAAAGCGGTGGAAGAACTTTTTGTTCTCGTCCCCCTCCTTCAGCCAGATCGCTCTACTTCTTAGTCGCCAGCTTGCTTCTCTGTCTTTAAGAACTTGAGCCCTCTGCTTGGTTAATGTTTCATAAAGGGTTTTCTGTTCCAAAGAAGTGAAGGTACCCTCTGATTGAGATTCAAGATCTGTGATCACCTGCTCAGCTTGGGATATAATAAGGTCTTCCTGTTCCCTTTTCTTGTGGGCCCAAACTCTGGATAAAATCTTAATTTCAGAGAGTTTTTTGACAAACCGAATTGTTGGATCCTCCTCCTCAGAGATCAGGTGCGATTTCCAGAAATCGGTTATTAGATTGATATAGGAGAGGTCTCGGAGCCACGTAGAGTTGAATTTGAAAGGGGTTGTGTGCTCTTGCCGCCTGTCTCCAACCTCTAAAAAATTGGGCCTATGATCTGAGATTCCCCCACTTCCAACCCATTGCCTAGATCTGGGGTGGCTGATGTGGAAAGCCTCCTTGATAATAAAGCGGTCCAGTCTTCTAGCGAGGCTTTGTTCACCAGTACGATTGTTTCCCTAGGTATGTTGAATCTTAGCCGGGGGGATATCAATCCAGAGGGAGTTCTCTAGAAGATGCTCAAAGAAATCAGAAAGCGGGTCTATCTGTGCCATATGTCCCCAGGATTATGAGAAACCCAGAGAGAAATTCAAGTCCCCTCCTAGGATCACGTTATCTTTTTTAAGGAGGTGGGAGCTGGGTAGCCTACACCAAAAGAGCTCCCTATTGTGGCAAGGTCCATAGACATTGATAATTCTCAGCTCTTCCTCCAGGTCCTTGGAGTAGATGTCCGCTCCTAGAAAACCCCCACCTCCCCAAATGTTCTTCAGGTTAATAGTGCTCTGCTTGAACCCAACTGTGATTCCCCCGGAGCATCCCGAGACATCAAGAGCGTGGAAAATCCATCCCGAAAACTAAGAACTGAGGATAGGGATAACCACTTATGCCTTATAAAGGGTTTCTTGTAAAAGGATCACATCAAACAAATCAGATAAAAGGAGAGGCTTCAAGGCCAACTTTTTCTCGGGGCTGGCCAACCCTCTGCAATTGAAGGACAAAAATTTCATGGGGGGGGATTGGGGAGGGTGTCCTTTGCTCTAAGTACCCTTTCAATGGTATGTTGTTTGCCCTGAATCACTTCGTCACCCGCTTGTTCTTTTTCTTTCTGAAGTTTGGAAGGTCAACCTCTACCTTGTTTGGGTGAGAGGATAGGAGGGGTAGCATCCAGCCCTATGGCATCCAGCTCTTTCTACTTGGAAGTCGAGCGAGTGGAGTACCTCGGCGCTGAGTTTACCAAGGGGGAAGGAGTCTGGGGGGGGGGAATGGATGGACGATAGGGTGCACGAGGTAAAAGTGGTCGATGGATTTGGGAGAGGGCAGGTCATATATAGTGGACTTGGTCTTGAGGGGGGAGAGGGGGCCGAGAATCTGCAACCGGGTTGAGAGCCAATGGGGAGGAGGGGGAGGGAATCAAAATTGGTGGGGGTAAATGGGATGAGAGTGATAAAAAAGAAGAAGTATGATGAGAACGAGAGGCAGCAGGGGGGAGAGACATACCCGATGAGAAGAAGTCACCTTTCGTTTCCTTTGAGTGCGTCAGTGGAGGGGAAAGAGGCTTGATCAGGTTCTTGCTTTTCTTTTTCTGCAGAGGTGTGAGTGGTGCTTCCACAGTGTCTGAATTTTTGATTTTCTCCGCCTTTTGAGCTGCAGCGACCAGTGGCTCGGGGTTCCTGGCTTCCGGGGCTTGTTCCTACTCTCTAGTATCCTGAGGATTTTTCTTGAGGAGGGGGCTATCTTTGTACAGATGACCCACTTGATGGCATCTCCTACAGCGGTAGGGGATTCCTTCATAATCTAGCTTCTGCTTCCTCGAGAAGGATTTCCATTGTATAGTGATAAACTCCTGTAGGCCTCCTCTTGTGTCCATATGCACTAAGATCTTGGCATATGCGATCATGCCCGTTGTGATATATGTCTTTTCAGACTCCATATAAGAACCCAGTGAATTCCCAATTCTCCTAAAGATATCCTCAGACCAGTACTAGAGGGGCAAGCCCGGGAGCCTGATCCAGACCGGCCCAGCTCCGATTTGTTCTGTCTCTGGGTCGAAAAGGGGTGACCATCTTTTGAGAAGTACCGGTGCTTTTTCGAAATGCCGGAAAGACGACAAAACCCAGCTCGTGTGGTCGACCCTGGTGAACCTCAACGCGAACCATCCCCGCACGAATGTCTGGACAAAGGGGATTTCCGCCAGATGTTGACCCTAGATCTCCAAGGGGATTTCCGCTAGATTCTGACCCCAGATCTTCGTTTCCCATAACTTCAGCCTTTCCGTTGAGTAATTTCTGCCTCTGATATGTCCCACTAGCACCCTATCCGCTAAATCCATCGCTTCCCCCCGCTGAATGTCTTCTTCGAGCCTTAGAATGATGTTCGCGGTACGGGATTTGAAGCAGTGCTATTTCTTTGAGGAGTGGGAGGACATACGCTTAGGGTTTGTAGGATCCCTAGATCCTTCCGGAGCAATGAGGGGGGGATTAGAGTAGCCTAAGGAGGGGGCAGGGAAATGCTGTCGGGAGGGGGGGGGTTGAGTTAAAACTTCCAGAGGAAATAGGGGGAGCAGGGGGAGGGGCCGGAACTGCCTGAGGGAGAGCTTCGAGGGGGACTTCAGGTTGAAGTAGGGGAGGGTGAGAACCCGGCAGTTCCGAAGGGTCGGCGCGGGTAGGAGAGGCTTGGAAGCAATCCGTGAGAAAAACAAGAAGGCCGGGGAAGGGACAGTGAAGGGTGTCTAGGAAGTGGGTTCATCTGGCTAAAGAGAGGCTGAGAGAACAGGGTCTGTCATCTGTGTGAGGTCCTCGAAGCTGGCAGTCAAGCTTTCGCTGTACAGACCTCCCGAAGCCGCAAACGTGGAGCGCCAGATGGAGCCTTCCACCAGCGGAGAGTCTGAATAGTCCACCTCGTCTAGGTCCATTACGCCAGGTGCTAAAACAATTTAAATACCTCAGAACCAGGTAACCGTCGGAGACCGGCACTGACAGCGCTGATGGATTGGGACCGTCCTGGGGCGGGAAGTATGGAAACGGAGAAAACCAACCGGGACGAGCAGGTGAGTGGAAAACGATGGGAGGCGTCTGTGACCTGTCTGAGAACTATGCTGCAGGACCCCAACAACGATCGGCGGAGGTAAAATAAACAGGGTAAAATGAAAAGGTAGGAAATGGCATTCTTCACATGTGAGGAAAAAATAAACGGTCGCGAGCCCGGGCACATTTGCCGAGGTGTATCAGGGGTGGCTGCAGGACCGATGTCGGCCTGCAACCCCGTTCCATTACCCCCGTTCTCTTGATCAGTTATGCATGTTTCTACGTGATGTTGCTCATGATTTTGATTATGCTTCCGCTTAATGTTTTGTAGAAGTAGAACAAGTATTATGCTTTAGGACACTGCATATATCGGTTTGTTCTACAGGTGAAATTTCTACAGATTTCATCTCATTTTAGGTTGGATCCACTTGTTATCAAAACAATATACTAACTCTGTCAATACAATTTCATTAGTCGCAATATCAACACTTCTTTCTTACTCATCTCAACATTATACTCTCATAGACAGACCCTACACAAGCAACTATTGCTAACACAATCCTTGTCTCAATAACTCTCCTTAAGATATATATATATATAGAAAAAATAATTGAAAATATAAAATTTCAACTACTTTTTATTATTACTTTTTCATATTAATACCCCTAGGTGGGCCCACCCAAAGGGGATACATGACTAGTTGACTCAAATAAAGAAGTCTGACCTAGATGGACCCAAGGGGGATCAAACCCATGCCTTGTGATAGAAAGCCAATGAATTGGCAAAGGGGGATTTGACCAACTAGGCTACCCATTACTGCTAACTACTTGTTAGTAAGAGGCATGTGTAATTTAGCCCCAAGGGTTAGCACAATTGGTTGAGTCCCCATTGTTAAATCCCTTATTCTATTGAGAGGTCGTAGGTTCAATTCTCTTGACACTATCAATATCAAGCTCCATGGTTGAGCTGGCATGAAGTGATCCTTTCGAGTTGATATGCCTAGTGCAAATAGAGAAGAGGATAAAGTAATATCAATTATATGGATAAATGGATAAAGATATATATATACAGAGAGAGATAGATTTATTTTATGATTAATTGTGTTGCTCGAAATGAAGGAGATGTGTGATTCCTTGATCGTGAGCATGGAGTGATACATCACACACACAGAAAGAATCAATTTAGATCCACTTTAACCCCAAATTAATTAAATATCTAGAAGAATAAATCTCTTTAGGTGCAAAGCTTTCTTCAGGTTTTGCACTTCAAAATAGATTTGTACCTTGAGATATTTGATCCCTCTCAACACTTGATAGATCTAGGGTTAGGATGGATATATGTTGTTAGGTTTACTCAAACCTCAAGTATATGTACTCCACATCGAACCGCATGATTACACTTGACATTAGAGTAAATTTATCAAGTTATGAGCCAAAAATATAATTGCATTGAGAGGCACTTTACAACGCAGTATGGGAGAGATGTTGTCACATAACGCTACATTTAAAAATAGTAAAAAAATACTTTAAATTAACAAATCAAATTTTGTAACCATAATTAAAATACTTCAATTTTCACTTTAATTTTACATAACTTTATGAGGAAGAAATGTAATTTCTTAGCTACTTAATATGGAGACGAGTAAAAAGAAATCATTTACTTTTTAGCAAGAGGAAGACATGTAATTTCTTCACTACTATGGAGATGATAACAAACAATATTTTCAATATTACATGATCTGTAATTCATTTTACATTCAATTACATGTGATAATTAAATAATAAACAAATATTAATAACAAAAATATTTTATAGTCAACCATAAGTAAATTATTTCAATGTCCATAAAATAACATAATTTTATATCTACTTGATATAGAGAAAAATAATGTAATTTAAATTAAATTTTTTCTTATATATTAAATTTTCATAACTAGGGAGATGTGTAATTTATTTCATTTTTAGTATGGAGTTGATATATAAGATTTTAAATATATCAGTAACAAAGAAAATTTTAACGTGCGCTATAAATAAAATATTTCAATATGCACTCGACTAAAAGATTTTAACATGAAACATATATATAGAGAGACACATTGAGAGCATTCTTATTCCATTAGTAACTACTTTTTAATTTAATTTATGTGGGCGGCTTATTATTCTTTCAATGCTTAATCTGGATTTGATATGAAATGTTTTAGAAAATATTAATAATAAAAATAATTAAATGTATGCATACATGAAAAAATATGAGGCACATGTTTTAACATTTTAATATGGAGAACACGAATTATAAATAAAGCATTTCAAGGATATATATATATATAACTTTGGATCTACCGAGCTTGAAGAGGGATCTAAGATGGTTAAAAAAATAGTTGTCTACTTTTCTCTCTGAAAATATTTACTCTGGGTGATGAATCATAATATTAAATCTTGTTGGTTCTTTTAAAATTAATTTTGTTTATATATTTATTGTTTTGAGACTTATTTTTTACCTAAAAATTTCGCTATTGATAAAGACTTTTAAATCAATTATTTATGAAATTACAATAGCTTTGATTAAGACTTTTAAATATATTATTTATGAAATTACAATAGCTTTAGCGAGTACTTAGTGGCAAAAAAATATTGATCTTGGCACATGTATGAAATATATGGAAAGAATGAAATATATTGAAAGAAACAAAGACCTCCTTCCACCAATAGGAAAATCTTGAAGTGGTACTTTAGTCAGTTCACCCTTTAGAGAGTTATCTTGTGCTTTCAATTTTTTTTAGTGTTATCTCGTGCTTTCGTTTTTTATTTTTTTAGGTTTGCTTTATTGCTTTCAATTTCGCTATGATGTTAGTGAAAATTGATTGTTTTGTTTTCGTAGTTTTTCATAACATGGTTTGCTAGTTTGAATTTGAATTTGTATTTACATTTTTCTTTTGAATTTATTTTCAAGAAAATTACCTTACTAATGCTTTAACGTGATACTATGTTTTCCTTGAAGGTAGATTCACAAGTATAAATTGGGTAATTTTTTACCACCAAAAATGAATAGAACTTTTAGATAAACTACTATTTTTTATAAGATGGTTAATAATTTTATATTTGTAAATAATTTTATAATGATATGAATAAATTGTAGTAGTATTTATTTTAATTTTTAATTGGTTTATTTGTTTTATTGGCTTGTAATATAGGTGCTATATTTTTTAAGTTTTTTTTGTTTTTTTGTTTTTTGGAATTAGAAACGAGAGTGGAGTGGTCTCACCCAAAGGTGCGGGATTGGAGTGGTTTCATGCAGAGGTGCCAAACAAGTAACGTTCAAAAATCTGTGAGGAGTGCTTAAAAATTGTGGATCCTTAATAAAGTTGTATGTTTTATTTGATATATGCAAAGTAGTTGCATATAGATTTGAAGGACATGAGGCAAGTTCAGGAGTGGAAGTATTTTTTCCAGTTTTCTAGAAACATAATTAATATGCGTATATATAATTAATTAATTGATAATAACAAACATGTGACGGGATTTTTCGAGCGCGCTCGAGCTCTGGGCGTCTGCTACGAGCCTCGGCCTCCCAAGATCCGCCCTTTGCGGGCCTAACCCTGCAGCACGCCATTCCTGCCCCTCGTGCCTGCTAGAGCCAGATCTGATCGATCAGATTCACTGCTGGCTGAAGATCGACCTGTGTTGCGCTGCCCGTGTGGCGGCCGGCAGCAAGCCTGATGGAGGCTCAGGGTCCCAATTCGTCTTCCAGTCCTGCTGAAGACACTTTCAATCACCTCCTGGCAGGGCTTCCTCCGAAAAAGAGAATCGATGTCTCCAAATTCGTCAAGAAGATTGATGAAATACCAGAGATCTCCTTACCTCCGGAGACTCCCATGCAAGTTGCCTTGTCATTGGCGGATCGAGGTCTTATTGGCCAATTCACAGGACTCTGGCCTTCTCCAAAAACCACTGAGCAATGGGTGAACAGGAACTGGGCGCCTCTGATCAGCCAAAGCGTTGCCTCTTATTTTCTAGGAAGAGGGTTTTTTCTTTTTGAATTTACCTCCAAGGAAGACAAAGACCTGATCTTTCGAAATGGACCGTACTTCATGGGCCCTCAGGGTCTCTATCTGAACAATTGGACACCGGATTTCGACCCAGCGGTTGATGTCCCCAAGGCTGTCCCAGTATGGGTGCGGCTGCCAAATCTGCCGGTCCACTGCTGGAACTGGGACTCTCTGAAGCATATCGGTAACTCCCTAGGGAAATTTATTGACCGGGCAAGCAACAAGGATCAGTACGATTGTGCCAGGATATGTGTGGAGGTAGATCTAGAGGAAGGTCTACCAGAAGCAATCAAACTCAGAGTCGGTAGCTGGTCCCATGTTTAGATCTTGGATTATGAACAGCTGCCATTCAAATGCAGGAAATGCCACGTGTACGGACACTTCGTGAGAAATTGCCCGACTAATCCAGAGCCAGAGAAAGGACAAGAAGAGGGATGGAATCAAGTAAAAAGAGTCAGAGCCAACCATAGGGGACAGAAACAGGGGGGACCATCAGGCAAAGGAACCTTTCAGGGTAATGTCCAAAAGCCTCCCACCAAAAAGGCGCAAGAAAACAAATTCATTCTCTTAAGTCAACCGACAGAAGACACTCCAGAGGTAGAGATCCAAAAGCCAGAATCCCCAAGGAAAAGCTCAATCCCAGGCTCCCCCAGAGAAGTGGAAAATCTCAAAGGCTCAGCCCAAGAAGACGAGAAAGAAGAACCATCGGCCTCCCTCAAAAGACCAAGCCCTAAAGGCATCCACACGGAAGAAGAAGAAGAGCAGCAAACGGAGGAATCAGAAGAGGAAGGAGAAATAGGAGATTCTCACTCCCCGGTAAGAAGATCAACAAGAGGCCGGAAAACAGATAGAGAAAAAAGGGAACAGGAAACTTACAAAGAAAAACTCCAGGGAAGCTAGCCAACCTTGGAAAAAATGCTAGCTACAAAGCCAAAGGTATTGAAAAACCCGCTCCAAGGCTCCAAGGGAGCTCACCCGAAATATAAATAATGAAGGTTATCTCCTGGAATTGCAGAGGGATGGGGAGTAAAATGAAAGAAGAAGCTATCAGAAGTCTAATTAGAACAGAAACCCCAGATCTACTTCTTGTCCAGGAGACTAAACTGGAAGACACAATCTTCCTCCAAACAAGCAAGAAAGTTTGGAATAAAAGCGAAGCAAGAGCAATCTCAGCCCGTGGCGCCTCAGGAGGAATAGGCACTCTCTGGAATCCCAATAAGTTTTCAGTCCTATTGGAGACCAGGGAAACCCATTGGTTGATGCTAAAGATGCAGAACCTGGACACCAAGCTAACGTTCTGCCTCTTCAACGTCTATTCTCCTGTCAACGTTGGGGAAAAAAAAGTATGCTGGGACTCTCTAAGACAGCAAGCAGATCAGACAGACTTGGACAATATTATAGTTGCTGGAGATTTCAATCTCATCCTTCACCCATCAAAGAAAAGGGGAGGCAGCATAGTCAGAGATCCGGCTAGAGAATGGGTCGAGGATATAGTGCAAGACTGGGACATGCTGGACATTAAACCTTCCTCAGGTAAGTATTCTTGGACCAACAAAAGATTGGGCCCTGGCCACATTGCCGCCAGGCTAGATAGATTTATAATTCAAAGCTCCTTCCTGCTGCTAGGGTTAGAGCCTAGAATGAATATCCTTGCCAATAGCACCTCTGATCATAAGCCCATTATGCTAGAATTGTCAGCTCATCATGTACTGGGCCCTATCCCATTTAGGTTCAGTCCTCTTTGGATAAAGGAAAATGACTTCATGCAAACAGTCAAAGAATGCTGGAATCACCCGGTGAATGGATCGCCATTCTACATTTGGGAGGAAAAACTCAAAAGAACAAAAAGAGTCCTAAAAAGATGGGCCAAAACGCTTCCCAGCCCAACTACAACAAGGAAATCTATTAAAGCAGCTCTTATTGCTCATCAATCTGGTATGGAAAACGCAGTACTTACCAAGGACTCAGCAGAAAAAGAAATCCAGCTACAACAACAATATCACAAGGCCTGTTTATCTGAAGAAGAGTATTGGAGATTGAAATCTCGGAATCTCTGGCTCAAAGCAGGGGATAGGAACACTGCCTATTTTCATAAGCAAGCCCAGGCAAGGAAATATTTTAACACTATATCAGAAATAAAAGAGGAGGGAGACATCCATAAGGACTTCGAGCATATAAAGAGAGCTGCGTTTACTCACTTTCAAATCCTATACAGTGAAGACAAGGACCCAAGCCATTCTCCAGAGATTCTAAATTACATTCCCTTTGTAATCACCCAGCGAATCAATGAAATGTTGGAGACCAAAGTCTCAAAAGAGGAGGTGAAAAAGGCGCTCTTCGACATGGATCCTGACAAGGCCCCAGGACCGAATGGTTTCTCAGCTAGATTCCTCCAAGCGTGCTGGCCTATTATTGAAAAAGATCTTCTCAAAATGGTCCAAAAATCCCAAAACACTCAGAAAATCGGAGGCAGTACAAACTCTGCTTTTTTAGCACTTATACCCAAAGAAAAAGGGGCAAACAGCTTCAATAGATTCCGGCCAATCTCTCTATGCAATACAGGGTACAAGCTGATCACCAAAGTAATAGCAAACAGATTGAAGTTTATCCTTCCTAAAATAATCCCACAGAATCAAGGAGGCTTCATCTATGGGAGGCAGATCGTAGACAATTTCCTTCTGGTCCAGGAAGCAATTCATTCGAGTCAAATCCGTAAAGAACAAGGTATGGTGATCAAACTTGATTTAGCAAATGCTTTTGACCGAGTCAATCATAGTTTTCTATTGAATGTCATGTGCAAGCTAGGTTTCGGTACAAACTTCATTAATTGGATAAGGGCTTGTATTTCGGAGCCATGGATAGCTCCCCTCGTCAACGGAAGAGCCACTGACTTCTTTAAGGCCACGAGAGGGCTCAGGCAGGGGTGCCCTCTATCCCCCCTGCTCTTTGTCATTCAGGCCTCAGCACTCAGCTTCCTTCTTGATCAAAAGCTGCAGGATCAAGAGATCAATGGACTGCGCATCGCCAGAGGAATCAAAAACATCAATCATGCTTTATTTGCAGATGACACTTTGTTGCTTGGCCCTGCCTCTGTTCCTTCTACTACAAAGTTTAAAGAGGTGCTGGACGAATTTAGTGAAGCTTCAGGCAGCGTGGTCAACAAAAGCAAAAGTCACATTTACAGTTGGAACACATCGCCTAGGCTCCTATCTGCCATATCAAGATGTTTGGGGTTCGAAGTTTCCTCCACCTGGTCAACCTTCAAATATCTGGGACTTCCAATAGCTCAAAAGAGACCTACCAGCAAAGATTGGCTTCCACAGTTAGAAAAGTTCAAGACAAAAATCCAAGCCTGGGGCTTCTCCTGGCTAAATGTTGCAGGCAAAACAATTCTAATTAAATCTGTTCTTAACAGCTTGCCACTATTCCAGTTCGCAAGTCTTCTCGCTCCGGCATCTATCTTAAACAGAATGGAGGAATACATAAGGAGATTTTTTTGGAAAGGAGGGAAACAAAATGAAAAGAAAATTCCTCTTGTCAGCTGGGACACCATATCCAAGCCTTTAAGGGAAGGTGGCCTAAACTTCAAAAACCTTCAGCATCAAAATGTAGCAATGGCTGCAAAAATAGTGTGGAGGATCATCGCCCCAAAGCCTGGCTGGGCTCAAAAAGTGATCTAGAAAAAATACTTTAAAGGACCAAGACTCAGATGTCTAAATAATGTGATCTGCCTGGCTAACTCGACTTTTCTCAAAATTTATGACAAGGCCGCATCTCTAATCATAGACCACGCCTTCTGGATCCCAGGCAACGGTAAAAAAATTAAAATCTGGTCTGACAGAGTTATGAGTAAAGAGCCAATTGAAGCCCGAACCTCCATCAACTCGCTGCGATGTTGGATGGACAGAGAAAGAATGACATCGCTCTGGGATATCTCTTGCTGGAGTAATCAGACTTGGGCAGGCTGGAAACATTTAAATGTTCCGGACAATCTGAAAGATGAAAGGAGCACGCTGTTCGACGCCCTTCAAGGTCTGGCTCCCACGCACTTGAAGAAAAGGGACGAGATGGGCTGGGGATCAAACATCAAAGGCTATGTAGTTGCTCATGGGTACGCCAAACTGATAGAGAAACCTCACGTCCCTCAGAACCCAGCCCCGTGGAAAAGCGTTTGGCGTCAACCCTCATGGCCCAAGGTCGACTTTTTTGCCTGGGCATTCTGTCACGGGAGAATATTAACGTATGACAATCTGCAGAAAAAAGGCTTCTACGGCCCTTCCATGTGCCCGCTGTGTAATGACAGCGTTGAGACTGTAAATCACTTGCTTCTCGAATGTAATTTCTCCAGGCAAATTTGGTCCCAATTCACCCATGCATTAGACCCAAATTTCGTTGTCCCTGGCTCCTCTTACGATCTTTTCGCAGAATGGTCAAACAGATTCCCTGGTCCTTCCCCCAAAAATCTGATTATCAAAGCAACTTGGGCGGTCCTCCCAAAAATCATCTATTGGCAGCTGTGGATAGAGCGAAACAAAAGGATCTTTAGAGACATCAAGCAGAATCACAAAGCCCTGGAAGCCAAGATAAAAAGTCATATAAAGGAATGCCTAATGGATATAAAAGATGATAGCAATCTCAGACAGCAGGACATAGCTTGGGGATCACAGCTTGATCTTCCATTTCAGCCAGCAGACAAAAAAGCTCCCATCCTCAAAGAATGGCAAATAAGAAAAACTGAGAATGACTTTCAAGATTGGCTAATAGCGCAAGCAAGACACTCCCTTTTCTTCGACGGAGCTGCTAAGGGTAATCCGGGCAAAGCAGGTGCAGGAGGTGTTGTCCTAAACCAAACCGGGGAAAAAATCCACTCCTACGCCTGGGGACTAGATCACACCACCAGTATTCAGGCTGAAGCCTTGGCCCTATTCCAAGGTCTCAAGATCCTCAAAGATCTGGACATAAAGGAAGCAATCGTCATAGGTGACTCACAAGTCATTATAAATGCAATGAGCTCCAGCACCCCTGTTCAGGATCTCAACCTTGCAAGGCTAATTAGCAGGATCAAAGATATTGAAAAAAGCTTTCAGGATCTGAAGTACTATCACGTGCTAAGAATCCACAATAAAAAGGCGGACATAGAAGCCAATAAAGCTGTCCTCCTTTCTGCTGGGACCAAAAAGAAAGAGGATGAAGAATCATGGGAGCCCATTCCGTAATTAATTAGCTGTCATGTTTTACTGCCTGCTCCTAAGCCAATTTGTTTGTATTTTCAAGTGGGGAGAAATTGCTGAAATCATCTCAGTAGGGGTCTATCTTAGGAAGGAAACTGTAAGCTGTAGCTGCATTTTCAGTAAAGAAATGCAGCAGGACAAAGAAGCTCAAAGTGTAATCAGAATTTGGCATTTTGCCTAAGATTAATATAAAGCACCATAACCGTTCCTGTTAAAAAAAAAATCAATTGATAATAACATATTTGATGAAAACATAGTAAGTTATGAAATGGCAAGACTTTCAAAGCACGAAGTAGTTGTGAAAAAATATTCAAAAAATGTTGACACAAGGCTATTGAAAAATTCACATTTGCTATTGCTTATAAAAAATGGAATGGTTGTGCTTTTACTCGGAATTTTATGCAATATTAAATGAACTGTCTCTTTTGCGTGGAAGAATGGTTTTTCTGGACATGTAATAAAAACATTATTCTGTAATGTTTCATATGTTTGTATACATTTCCATCTGCTTTTCTTTATACAACATTACATGTTACAAAGTACATAAAAGATATAACAAAAATCACAAAGTTGTATAATGTGATAATAATAAAAAATTGAGACGAAATTAATTTTAAACTATTTTCCATTTAAGATTTTTACATATTTAGTTGTGCAAAAGAGTTGTTGCATAGATCTATGAATCTGTGTGGATAAAGGATGTGTGGATTTCAGGGTATGTGAGGGAGAACCAAAGTCCCTAGGGAATTTTACTCTATAGACACAAATTTAATTTGACTAGGAACAAAAAAACTAATTTAGAATGTAATAGGTGAAACTAGAAAGAGTGCGAGGATTAGTGCTTTGTCACTGACAACGAGGAAACTATTGCTACTATGTTTAACTTTTTATTATTTTACAGATTTAGTTGTATGCAACAAATCATGTGCATAGGATGGGGCATGTGTGGGTGAAATCACACCTTTTAGCAAAGTTATTGTTGTGTACCAGTGTCTCTAACTGTATCTATTATTCTTGTGTTGAATTTTCCATATTTCACATTAAATTAATATTTCAGAGCTACTTCCACACATTTCTTTCCAATTTCGCTCGCATAATTTTTTCTGGCGTAGTTCTTCCACAACGTTTCTCTTTCCTTTACATATCACAAAACTAGCCTAATCAAACAAAATAATAATGGAACATTGATAGCTATGATTTTTCCATGTAGCTCTAATTTTGCTTGATTTCTAGAGATGGTAAACGAATATTAAAGTTCTATATAATATTTAAGCATTTCGCACAATGTAACTTGTTTAGCAAATTTAACCATCAACTTTTCACTCACTTTCAAAATGTACTTTGAATTGACGATCTTTAGTGAGTTTTGAGCATGTTTCATTGTCCGAAGATTTTCTTGTGCGGAGAATTCATCGTGTGGGAGGGGGGCGTGGGGAATTTCTTTGATTAGCGCTCTGCCACTGACTGCAAGACAACTATTTCTATTGTGTTTCTCTTTTATTGTTTTACATATTTATTTATGGAAAACAAATAATGTGTGAAGGATGGGGTATATGTAGGAGTTGTGCATTTGTACCAAATGAAGAATGTGCAAAGGATGTGCTGCTGTGTTTGTCTTTTATTATTTAATTGCATGATTTGCATTTTTGTCTTGAAATTATAGATTAATATAGAACCAAATATTATATGTATAGATTAATAATAATATTAATGAAATTTATATGTATATATTAATGTATTTGAAAATTTAATTTCGTCCCTCCATAAAAAGTTCTGTCTGCGCCCTCATTTTCCTACACATTCCACTTTCTCTGCACAGTAAAAGCTTTGAATAAGGAAATATTTGCACAATCAAGCTCCACAAAATGAACATAATATTTTTGAATGAGATTTGTTCATGGTTAAATTAATTATGCATATCTTGTCCAAAAGGCAAACATAAACAACTAAATGATTCAGAGTTAACGCACTTTGACAACACGGTGAATGCTATAGCCTTTGGCAATGCATCATTGGGAAGAGAAGTGACATAGAAATTTCATTGTTAGAGCACTCACTGACATCAATCTGTATATTAAGAAAATATGCATATATATAATAGGAAAACGTGAAATATTAAAGTTTGTTTTCATAGTTCAATTAAATTATTACACCATCCTCTACACATCCTTCATTCTGTACATATTAACATTAATAGTTTAACATTAATTTCATCCTTGCGTAATGAAGTTCCCTATGCACCCCCAATATCCCATACATACCCCGTTCTCTACACATCCTTCATTCTGCAAAGATTCATAGTTGTATGCAACTACTCTCCCGCTTTCTTCCCAAATTTTCTTGCACAATCTTTCTGGTGTATTTCTGTCACAATGTTTCCCTTTCCTCTGCATATCGCAAAACTAAGATAATTAAACAAAATAGAAATGTAACATTGGTATATCTTATTTGCTTGGTTTATATAGATGGTAAACTAATATTAAGGTTCCATATAATCTTTAGGCATTCCACAGAATGTAACTTCTTTAGAAATATCCATCACCTTTTCAATCACTTTTACCATGTACTTTGAGCTAACGATCTTCAGTAGGTTTTAGCACGTTCCATTGTATGAAGCTTTTTTTGTTCGAAGCTTTCATCATGTAGAGATTTTCATATGAAAAGATTTCATTGTGAAAAGCTTGCATCATCATTTTCCTTCTTTATGCTGATGATATTGTTCCTATGGCCAACATCTTTCATTATTAGAGCACAACCTTTAATCAATTAATTAATGGTAGAGGCATGTACTTTGTTGCATGGAAGTTATTCCTCTTGTTTATAACCTTCTTAAATTACAATGCCATGGTAAATACCACGAGTAAATATCATGGGTGAATGACACTTCAGATAGTGTATAGTTAATGATGGATGTCCTACATGAATCATGGCTTTGTCATGTTAGCCAGCTTTAGGCTCCCTCGAGATTAGTCCTTTATATCACCTTGTTAAAATTTGATTGTATAACTTTTAAACCGCATAGAATCATCTTTTCACTTGCAATCTAAGTGGGCGGGTATGGGGAATATTACTATTGAAGTAGAGATTATTTATGTTCTTATTCACAATAATATTCTTAGTTGATATTAATAATATTAAAATTTAGTATTATTTTACTGCATTTTTTATTATAAAGGGAAGAAGAAGAGGTGGTAAACTATTGAAATTTGGCATTGTAGGTTGGATTCTACAGTATTAAAAGAAGGTGAAAGAAAGTAAGAAATGGTTGTGATCTTTTCTTACTCATGGTATTCTTACATATTTGTGCTTCATTAGTTTGCAGGCTCAAAGGGCTAATGCTTTGAAGTGAACCATTGGGTTGGCAATGAGGAATTGTATAAAGATTAAAGTTTAGGTAAAAGAACTAGGGATATCATTGGGTGAGAAGCACTTCCATTTCAATCAATGGTTCCATGAGTTGCTCTAAGTTGTCATTACTTCATTCTTTCTTTGTTTAAGATTTATATTTCTTGTTGTATATCAGAAGCTTGAAGAAATACTAATGTGAAATTATTTATCCCCAATTCATTATAATAGAGGGTTGATTATGCTCATGGAAATAAGCAAGTTCGAAATTTATCCTTGATTCACTATGATAGAGGATTGATTATGCTCCTAGTAATAAGCAAATTGGAAACTAAATGAGTTTCTACAATAAATATTAGTAACTTTACACTTAAGGGTTTACATTATCTATCTTTATCATGCTAGGATAAAAGAGAAAATTCTTAAATGGTAATGAAATTACATTTGATCATAGAAAATATTATTACTTGCTTTCTTACTAATGTTTTAATTTCTAGTTACTATGAATTATCAAACAAATAGGGAGATTTCCCTAGATTATCTAAGAAAGCATGTATGAGTATCATCTTATTATAAGATATAGGTTTATGATCCCCTCATATATCACTCTAATTGTTGCAATACATTGTCGTCTATTCTATATGAGGGAACATAATATTTCGCATTAGGTTGTGAATCTACAGCTCCTCAATCCGACATTCTCTACTTCTCTACACTCAACATTAATGATGGATATTTAAATACCCTATTTATTTTTGCATTTATGAAAAACTATACCAAATCCAAGATTGAAACACATATCCAGAAGTCAACTTCTAGTCATCCGCATCACCAACTTGATTAGATTATGTACGTATACTAACTAATTTGAATTTTCACTTAAATAATTAATGTTGAGTTGATATGTGCCTTTAACGTGACATAAATATTCTATCCAACCTTCAAAAGGATCTACTTTATATCGATCATGAACCTATATACCAAACTACCATCAAAAGAAATATCAAGTCTATGAGTCAGACCAATAACATTGCCAATAAGTTGCATGTACATAGTAGCATCAATGTTTGAAGAATCACAATCCTCATAAAGTAAATCAAGGCTTATAATGTTCCATGCAAAATATTTTCAACATATCCAAAACATGCTTTAGTTCAGAAAAAGGTACTAACATCCATCTTCAAAACATGGATGCTATGAAAAAAAAGCAACATAATTGAGTTAATCATTTTAAATGTATCTTTGAATTTTACCTTTAAACTACAAATTCAATCACCATTTTTTTTCAATGGCAATAGAATCATCCACATATAATACAATTAATAGAAAAATCTAATTCACAATGTTTAAAATCAAATTAAAGAAAAAAGTTATCAATCTTCATATGACATGCCCTAAATACTTGTTTCAAACCATACAAAAACTTCAAAAATTTACACACAAAATTTCCAATATACACCAAAACCAAACTACTCCATATAAATATCCTCAATAAAATCCCCACATAAGAAAACACCCTTCACATCCATTTGATGTACCTATTAACAAAAACTATCAACAAAAGCAAAGAATAATTCAAATTGACTTCATCTTACCTATATGGGTGAATGTCTCTATCCAGTTGATTCCTTAACGTTGAGGAAAAAAAATTACTACCAAGTAAATTTATGTCTCTTATCATCACCGTCGCAGGAGAATTTAGTCTTATAAACCCATTTGCATTCCAATTTAGTCTTATAAACCCATTTGTATTCCAATGTGTCTACACATGCGTTATGACTTCAATGTTAAAATATTCTTTCTATGCATGGCACTTTCTTGAATCAATGGATTGACCCATGATAAATGTTGGACCTCAATGGCCTTTGCTACCCTTGGGCTCACAAATCTCTTTCCAAAAATCGTCCACACAAAACATACACAATGACCATAATCAACACTATTATATGTTGATTCACAATCAACAAGTTAATCAATAGTCATTTCCATGATATATATTGATATATATATATATATAATAGAAGTCGCTCATACACACTATCGTTCAAAATTGGGAGTAGTTGGTATAGAAATTAAGCAATCTGATTAATAAATCTACAAATTTTCACTAGATTTATAATTGATACATTTAAATTAGGAGGGTCTACGTTGTTTATATTAATAATCTATAGAAGATATATTTTTATTTTAAGTATAGTTTATAGAAATGATTTTTATTTTATTTATTTTTTAATTTAATAAAAAAATTATAAAAATTTCAATACTTTATTTTTTAAATTATATTTTTTTAATATTTTATTTTCGATTAAAAATGAGCTCCAATATAATTATTATTATGAAAAAATGATATTTAATAATTAAATAGTATTTTTAATTAATATTGAATTCAATTTGAAATTGATATTTAAATTTAAATAGTATTTTTAATTAATATTGAATTCAAACTTTTTGCAAATTTGGACAACTTGCAATTTTCTAAAATTTAATAAAAGAATCCAAAAAAATCCTTTTTACGCATAATCCTTCGAGGTGTTTTTTATGAATTTTTCTTAAGAATTTAATAAAATAATTATAACAAAATTTCAGAGGTGTTTTTTATGAATTTTTCTTCAGAATTTAATAAAATAGTTATAACACAATTTTAATATTTTATTTGAAATTATATTTCTAATTAAAAATAGATTTAATCTTTATTAAAAAAAATACTCATTATAAATATAGAGTAGTTTTTAAGTGTGACCTTTTAAGTTTCTGGTCACTTAATTTTTTTGGTCAAATCTTGATTTGTGTTGTTTTCAAATGGTTTTTTGATTACATGTATCAATTCAACACTCTCAAAACCTTTGAGGCATTTGATTGTGAAGAGTTCATTTGTCAAACTTGTGATTTCAATGAATCCCTACCAAATTCTTGACAAATTAGATCAGAAAATAAACCTGAAAACTTTTCAAAAAATTGCACTTAAAAACTATATTTAGTCATTTAAATTATATTTTTAATTAAAATGAATTTAAACTTTATGCAAATTTTGCTAAAATAGTAATTTTTAATTGACTATAATAATCCAGCGTAGATCCATTTTAACTCTCTAATAGATCTTGAGTTAAGATATATCTATACTATATTAACTATTAGAGAAAGAATGTTCCATTTTTAAAAATAATGTGTAGAGACAATTTTTTTGACTGTCATAAAATTTAATAGAATAATTATAAAATTTCAATACTTCAAATTTTAAATTATATTTTCAATTAAAAATTAACTCGATATAATTATTACTCATGAAATTTTAATATTTCTTTATTTAAACTATATTTTTTAATTAAAAATGAAATTCAAAACATTATCCAACTTTTTTTTAATGACAATTACAATTTTTTTAAATCTAATTTACCCCCCCCCCTAAATTAGTCTCTTTTTGGTGAATTTTTTGACTTTTTCATGGAAATTTAATAAAATAATTATAATAAAATTTCAATTTGAAATTATATTTTTAATTAAAATAGATTTAATTTTCATTAAAAGAATTTAATATAATATGGAGTATATTTAAGTTAATTTTTAGAGGATTTATGGCCACAAAATAATTTGTGGTCAAATTTTGATTTGTGTTGTTTCAACTAGTTTTTTGATTGTATATATGGATTCAACACATTCAAAAACCTATGGCCACTTAGATTGTGAAAGTTCACCTGTCAAACTTGTAATTTCAATAAATCTTTGCCTAATTCTAAACAAATTAATGAATTCAAACACTATGCAATTTTTTTTATGACAATTACAATTTTCTAAAATCTAATTAAAACCCCCCAAAATCCATTTTTAGGCTATGGAGTGAATTTTTTGACTTTTTCATAAAAATTTATTAAAATAATTATAATAAAATTTCAATATTTCATTTGAATTATATTTTTAATTAAAAATAGATTTAATTTTCATTAAAAAAAAAACTTAATATAATTATGAAGTATATTGAAGTTCGACATTTTGGTGTTTCTAGAGGATTTCTTACCACAAAATAATTTGTGGTCAAATCTTGATTTGTGTTGTTTCAACTAATTTTTTGATTGCATATAGATTCAACACACTCAAAAACTAGTAAGGACTTGTATTGTGAAAGTTCACCTGTCAACTTGTAATTTCAATAAATCTTTGTCTAATTCTGAAAACTTTTCAAAAAATTGCACTTAAAACCTAGCCATATAATTATTATTGATAAAATATTGATATTTAGTTATTTAAATTATATTTTTAATTAAAATAAATTTAAATTATAGAGAAATTAATAACAAGAAAATCACAATATTCTCAACCCAAATCAAATAAAATAAAATAAATAAAATACCTTGGAAAAATGACGGAAAAGGGTGCAAAAATTACCGGTTAACATACCACTATAATTCTCATTCATATGGCAATAATGTCTTACGATCTAACTAAGAAACGCTTACCTTAATGTTGTTAAATGCAAGTCTCCTCCAACTATTTGACAAACAACTTTTATTACTTATTTGAAAGACTGAACCTTTGTTAAATTCCAACATGGCTCCTTAAAGAACATGATAAAAAATAGTATGGATATTTTCACACTCCATAAGTAATTAATTGCAAATCGTCTAAAGCCTCTCTTGTCCAAACATATTTCCAAGGAGTAATTTGGTTTTCATAAGCATAGGTAGATCCATGATGTGGTTGCAATTGCTTAAGAGGTTATTTATTAAGTCAAGAAAAACCATTTGGATGCTTACTTTATGAAGATGTATTTATGAAAAGCTTTTGATTGTGTTGACTAGGAACTTCTATGGATGATTTTGGCGAAGATTGGCCTGGTTGGAACAATGATAAATTAGATTAAGGCATGCAAAAAATCTACTCCTTTTGTTATCTTGATAAATGACCTCTCTACAGATTTCTTCTCAGCCTCCATAGCACTCAAACAAGGTTGCACGATGTCCCCATTACTATTCCTTATAGTCATTGACGGCCTTAGAAGGAAAATCAAGGCTGCCAGATCACAGGGGCTCATATCTGGATGCAAAATTACGACTATCTCCTTGTCGGCCCTGATATTTGTGGATGATTTGATGGTTATTGGGAAGTCGAATCCTAAAGAATGGCTAACATTTCATGCTCTCCTTCAAGACTTTGGCCTTACTTCTGGCCTTTACATGAACAATTCCAAGTCCATCCTGATTTCAAAAGACCCAGATGCAGAAGTGACATTACATAATGCTCATACTTTTGGGGTAAAAACTATTCATATGGATGGAGGGTTCTGATACCTGGGATTTATAGTGAAATCGAATGGTTATAAAATTTGTGATTTGGATTGGCTCATTCAAAAAATATAGAAGAGGCTCAACCACTGGACCAACAAGTGGATATCTCTTGGGGGCCGACTTTTTTTGATAATTCGTCCTTCATAGCATCCCCATCTACTGGACACACATCTTCAAGTTACCAAAGGGTGTGATCAATAAATTAAAAACCATCACTTCTCACTTTATATGGGATGGTACTAGTAGAGAAAGGAAAATCCATTTGGCTAGCATGGATTTCATCAATCATCCTATTGTCCATAGCAATTGGGGGACTAAATACATTGCCACTTTCAATATGGATCTCTGCTTAAAAAAATTCTAGCAAGCAGTTTCTAGCGAAGGACTTTGGCAACAAGTAATTCGCTCTAAATATATATAGAACAGGGAATTTATTTTGTGGCTACGTAATAGTGCTCCAGATCCCTCACACATCTCCTATTATTGGAAAAGCCTTCCATCGACAAAACACTAGGTTTTTAGTAATATTAGGTGGGCAGTTGGTTCCAAGTTCACTCTTGCAATAGGCCTTGACTCGCTTTCAAGATTCATTGGATTTCATATCCTATCACCTGATCTCATGATCTACCTAACTAAAATGGGTTTATTTGATATCAAAGATTTAGCAAATACGACCCTATCAACTCCTTTCTATACTCATCGGAAAGAGTACCTACAGTCTAAACTTCCGGAGGTGTTGTTACCAGAATTACATAACAAATCTAAAACTGTTTGGGATAGTCCTCCTTCCAAAAGTAGACAGGTTGATCTGGTTTGGCAGCTCACAACAGGGGAGGGTTATTGTTAAGGAAGCATAAAATTTAACCTCTAGGCCCACGAGACAAATGCCACTTTACCCTTGGTCGTTGAGGGCTTGGGAATGGAATTTTCCCCTGAAATTGAAATGCTTCTCCTGGCTTGTTTCCCATAACCACATTCTCACATAATTTGGAAATTTTATACAAGAAGGGTTTCTAGGGTTCGTGTAGATGTAGTCACTTCCTCTCATCTGGAGAGGGCATATTTCACCTCTTTTGTTTGGAATGGGGTCCTCCACATGATGAGATACCATGTTGCCTTGGAAGGTCTAGACATTATCACTTGTCTTGGTATGTGGTCTTTGGAACACAAATCGCATTATTCGCTGGCCTTCATCATCATTTGGGGCATCTAGAAATCTAGAAATGCCTCCATCTTCGATCATGTTCCACTGAACATTTGGAGAACCTACTATAGTATCCTCTCATATTACTGTGAATTTTTGGTCCCCTTGCCTTCCATTGACTCTCGCCGCCCCCCTCCTAGAGACCTTTGGTCCTCTTATCCTATTGGATTTTTCAGTGGTGCATCCTCTTTTAACTCCTGTGGATGTGGAATGGTCATTCATATTAGCCTTGGCCTCTTTTATAGGTTTTATTGGCACTGTGGCTTGGGATCTAGTACTCGAGTTGAACTTCTAACGCTTTGGGGGGTCGTCCATTGTTTCCATTGACTTGGCATCTGGTCTCTCTCTATCTTTAGTGACTCTAAATATGTTATTGATTGGGCTAACCACAGGGGTTCCCTAAATTATCCTTCTCTCGAGACTTGGAAATCTCGAATTAGATCTCTTTCAATGATTTTTCTTCATCTTCCCAATTTTCACATCTACCATTCTCAAAATAGTGAAGCAAATTGATTATCGAAATTTGGTTGTTGCTCTATTTCAGATCGCATCATCTTCCAACAATTCTACTTTGACTCATTGATAGGGGAAGGTTCCATCCCATTATAGCATGGGTCTTCGAGGGGTTCTCTTTCAGGTCTCTCTATTTGGAGCGAATCTCGTTTTTACGCTGTGTTGGACTTATGGCAGTTTTTTTACTATGTTGTTTGATTCACATATGTTATGGTCTGACTAAATGAATTTTCTATGTGGTAATTTGTGTCAGCAAATAGATGATGATTGATTTGAAAACATCTATGGTGATTGAAATTTACTCTAACTAATATATGTACTTTCTTTTCCATAATACAAAGAAGTTTTTTTCTCTAAAAAAAAATCTGGAAAACTGTATATTCTATTCTTTGATGTGCCCGACTTTTAAGTGAACAATTCAAATGATGCAAAACTTTGCTAGCAAAAACAAGGAATGAACTCCCTCAACTATTCGAAGGTCTGGAACACCCGTCTTTCCAAGAAATATGCATACTAATTGGTTTGATTCTTTCTTATTCAAACATCCAATTGTCTAAATAAGAAAAGTGAAGGATCAGACAACCTTGGTGGAAACATGTAACCATTTCATTCTTTCTCTGTAGTTAGCTTAGCCACAACATCCGGCTACGGGTCCATGTCCTTTCCCATGCTTCCATTATGGGATAACTATGGGAATCAACACGGCCTGTGATGCATAAATTTGGTTTCCCCTTGGCTCAATGATTGGTTGATTGAGTAGTGTGAGCGATTGGTTTTAGCTTTGGTATGTCATTACTATCCCTTTCCACAATGATTATGGATCATGGGGAGCTACAAGTTACAACTCCCTCCAACAGGAATTTATTGCCATTGATGAGCTATGTTTTTAGCATGGATCTCCTTTTAGCAAGATTGAAGGCTATGGAAAACATCCTAATGAAGAATATTGATGTATCATTGGAAACTAATCTTGTCAACTATTTCGTTTGGGTTTGTTGGGTCGTGTGATAGGGTTTGCTTCTTTTATTGCCTACATGAAAAAAAATGCTTATGTAATAGGTTGCTAGTATAGAAACAAATAGTATGATTTGTCCTAAGACAACTCCATTCCATTTCCCTATATTGGATAATTTTAAATCTCTTCTGTGAGTGTTGGCCACAATTTTTTTCTCATACAAATTTACCAATTTTTATAAAAAATAAAATTACAAAAATTTATAACATTCAGTGAAATAAAAATCAAATTATTTTTACTTACAAACAAAATTATATTCTTACTTCCTCATTATATATATAAATAAAAATGTGAATCTCATTCTCATGGAACATGACTTACAGAATTAAACCAACCTAAATCCATCTTCAAATTTATCATGTGCCAAAATCCAAATTTATCATGTGCCAAAATTAATCAAATCCTTCTAGTTGAAAATCTTTTCTAGAGTGCAAAAATTGAGTAAATGTTTGCACATCCCTCTTAGTGCATAATAGATGGAGTTAAGATGAATATATGTTGGTTCCAATAGCAAGCAACAATGTGCAATTTTTAGATGATCATCATTATGTATATGTAAATGTCTGTGATGAATATGATAATTTGTAATTTAAGTGATTATGAATCCAAATAATAACGTTGTAAAATGTTGTAATAATGAAAACACTAAATAATAATGATGAAATGATTAATATATTGAATCCTTACTTGAGAAGAATCAATGTCAATCTATCTTCTTCAAACTTTTTATAGTGATACAATTTGTAGAGGGTAAAACATTATGTTTAAGTATACATGTGAGATGAAATTTATGATCTTTTTAAGTTTACTTAATTTTCTTAGTTTTTTTAGAACATAGAAAGTATTATTTAGAAGCATATTTTAAGAATTATATGAGGGTTAAATTGAATAGAAATAAAGTGACAATGTTGAATGATGATAAAATTAATGCATATACACCTAAATCAATGTGTTTCAATATTTAATGCATCGATTTCAATGTATATGTCAATTTCAATGCCAGTTTCAATTTCTATTTTTATTTCAATTTCAATTTATATCTCAATTTCAACTTATATGTGAGATTTTGTGTCAATTTCAATTTCTCTTTCTATTAAATTTCTAACACATAGATTGTCTGTACAATGCTTTGTAGATGCATTGATCTAGAAATTATGAAAAATGTACATTAAAATCAATGCATTGATTTCAATTTTTCAATTTCAATTTCAATGCCAATTTATATTTATATTTCAATCCATGTTCAAATTCTAACACATTGATTTCAATGTTCATATAAATTTCTAGCAGTATTATTCTAGAAATGATAAAACTTGTACAATGAAATCAATCCATATACATTAAAATCAAATTTTCTTCCAGAAATATTCGTTGACTTGCATGACTATGTCTATTTTTTTTTTTTGCAAAAGAGTCAAATAATATTTTTAGATGTTAATGTACTAACTTATATTCATGGGATTTCATGTGACTGCAAAATGTTTTTGTGTTCCTTTTCACTATCGCTATGTGTCAATTGTAGTTTTGTTAATCTATGTAGCTAAGTTAACCTTGTTGGAACACTATTTTTAGAAGATAGTGATGTTTTCCTGATTCTAATTCCTTTTGTTGGGATTCAGACTCCATGGGATAGTTTTGTTAATTTGTGTAGCCAAGTGAACCTTGTTCAAAAACTATTTTTAGAAGATAGTGATGTTTTCCTAATTCTAATTCCTCTTGTTGGGATTCAGGTTCCATGGGATAGTTTGCATACATAGATGTCACTTATTCTTTTCTTATAGAACTCTATCAATACGCTTGATCTAGAAATGGTGTAAAATGTACACTGGTATGAGGCTTTCTTAAAATAAAAAAGATTTGCTAACTTGCACATCTATGTCTACTTTTTTTATTGACATAGAGATATTAATGATATTTTTAAATGTTAATAGACTAAATAGTATTCATGGCCTTGAAAATGGTGTTCATCTTCCTTTTAACTATGTGTATGTATTTAGTGCAATGTTGTCAATCTATGCAGCCTTGTGAAATCAATGCATTAATTTCAAAGTACATGTCAATTTCAATTTATATTTCTCTTTTTAATTTCATGTCAATTTCTATTTATATATTAACATGGCATTTCTATTTCTATATTAACATGGCTAGCCTCTTACTAGATGTTATTGCAAGATTTTAATTTCCATATTCTAAACTTATTTATTCTCATTTACTTCAATAATTATTTTACTTTAGTATTTCAACAACTTCATTGACATCCAACTACAATGTTTTATATTCAACAACATGTAAACCTTGTTTTCTACATATGGTTTCTTATCTCTCTATCAATAAAACAAAAAACTGAAAGTTTAAAATGTTTAATGTTAATTTCAATTTCTTCCTTTTTAAATTCAGCTTTTTATCCTAAAATTTATATTTATTATAACCTTTATTAATTTATTGTATTTAATATGCTCCAAAATATTAATTTTCATATTTAAATCTAAACCTAGTAATTCCCATTTACTTCAACAATTACTTCAATATCTCAATGATGCCAATGTTTTATGTTCAAAAATAACATGTAATCTTTGTTTTTGCACATATTTTTCTCTCTCTCTATTTGTGTAATCCACTCACGAAGCCCACTCGTAAAAGGAAAAAACTGAGAACCTAAAATTATTTATTTCTAATTTCAATTTCTTCCTTTTTAAACTCAGGGTATTATGTACTAAAATCTATATTTACTATACATTTTATTTATATTCTTATCTTTTATTGTCTTAAACATTGTGGTAAGTTTACATATTCATTTTATTATTTTCTTTTATTATTATTTTTAATATGTTTAAATTTTTATTTCACTTTTTATTTTCTTCCATTTTATTTTTCACTATTACACACCTAATTCACACTTAATTTGCGAAGTGTTATGGTGTGGAATGTGAAAGGTCATTGGAGTCCAAGAAACTACTTGGTCTATGAAAATCAAGAGTACTAACACATTATATAAAAATGTATATCTAATTAAGAAAATACAATTTTATGCTTATCTTTCCTATCTATTTGTGTGTATAACATGATATCAAAACTTATTTATCTATTTGTATGTATAACATAGTAACATAGCATGGAGGGAATGAATGCTTTCCTGCCATGAGCCACTGGTTTTTTGGCCTCAAGCTGAACACCCGCACCAAAATTGTGCCATTTTCTCTGCGTATCTACTCTTCCTGTCGGAACTGCACTTGAGCGTTTTACCCGCATACCTAATGCACCTTAATACTCCTCTACCATTTTTATCCCATCTTTCCTTGACTATGCACCCAGCACAGGGCAACTCTGCCTTAATGGCTACCTAACATTCCCTCCACCGTGAGCCACCGTGAGTTAGTCCTTTCTGTCTCCGCTCAGAAATGCTCCTTTTTCTGTCAGATGTGCTTGTTGGGCACCTGATTATTTTGGCGAGGGTCATTTATATTCTTCATGCACTAGAACACTCAGACCTCCAAAGGTCCGACCTCTCTTCCTAATCTTCAAGCTTCGGTCTACCAGTGCTAGCATGACATTTCCTACATTATCTGCGCGCTGTAAAACTCCCATTCAACCATACCTGATTCTCTCTTTCCATTATTCAATGACGGAGCAGAGAATGCCTACCAGAATGAATATCTGTGTGTGGGGTCTGAATACATTACTGAACAACGCAATGCAAGCATATAGTCCATTCGTTGGATTACAAGGAGACGATTTGAAGTATTCGAAATGTATGGAAATACTACAAATGTCTGTTTGTGCAGGTATCAATTCTCTGTGCTCCTGGAAGTATCGAAAATTAATCTATGTGTTAACAGAGTGAGGAATTGTTAAGCGGTCAAAAGTAGTCAGAGTTTCGGTAAAAAAAAAAATCAAAAAATTTTGTAAAAAGTAAGGCTGAATCATGTTTTTATGATAGAAATAGATACAGCACCATCAAAAACCTCAAAAAAAACTTAAAATTATGAAATTTAATAACTTTTATTTAAATCTACAAAAATCTCCACCAAATTTTTCCAAAATATAACCTAAATCTAATACTTAGACTACGGCATAATCTACAACGTTCCCTCTCTGTGTTTAGCGTTGACTGTGTATGCAACGTGGAATTGAAGACCGTGACTTGTTTAATCTGAGGCATCGTTGGAACATGCGCTGGTATATATTAAATGTTGGAACGAACATATTAAAGTGTTTCCGTTGTTTATAAAGCTATGCGTATTATTAATGTTGGGGTGATTCTCTTCGTTCAGCCCTGATGTCCGTGGAATACTTGAGAGTAGCATTGATATTAGCGTGAGAATGCAGTAGCCGTGGACTTGATGAGTAGTTTAATTATTGAATGAATCACTCTTGAAGTTTGTACGCCACATTGAGCTCTGTGATGCCTACAGTGGTCATGGAATACATAGGGTTTATTTCCGAGCACCTGAATACCGAAACTGTGCATTGAATAATCTCTTGTGCATTAACTAATCATGGTATGTGCGTTGGAGTCTCATATGGTTAAACATTGGTTCATAGCTATGTTGGTTTCGATGAAGAATCTACATGTGCGTTGAAGTTTTATATGAGTTGTATCACGTTGGTCCCAATTCAAATTCATTAAAGCATGAGCATATATGGCATATGCATTGAGTTATGCATGGAGTTTTGAAGACCGTGTATACTCCCACGAAAGCATTGTGCGTTGATGAATTCTTATGCCGTGAGTACATGTTAATTATGTGAAAGTTATATATATATATATATATATATATATATATTATTAAAAAAAATGTTTTGAATCTTTGTCTACATTTTTTATCCTTCTTTCTTATAATGATTATAATCTTCTAATTCTAGAGTTAATTTATGTTTAGTCCTCCTTAATTCATAATTTATAAAATAAAATAAAAATACGAAATGAAAATAGCTTCTTACAAAAATATATGTCTCATGCATTTCAGGATTACCCAGTCCTATCTCTTCGCAAAGTTAATGTTCTCCGCACTTGTCTTGACTCCTTGTTCGAACATTAAGAAAAAAAACTTACATGGTGCCTTGCCAATGCCTCTTTTAGATAATATATCAGTTGTCCAGTTATGTTCCCTATAAATGTGATTAATTTTGATGTGTTGAAACGTACATACCAGCGTCTTGATGCGCTTCATCCAATTATTCAAAATTGGAGGATGGAATTGATTATGGCCTTTAGCCCAATCTATAATTCCTTTTGCATGCCTAAAGACCTGTATGCTCTTCACTCCTAGCCATTTCTCTGCGATCAACACTCCCCACAGTGCAACTATCTTTGCCTTGTTATTTGTGCCTTGGCCCCCTTCCCACCAAAAGTGATAGCAGGTACCCAGCTCTATGAAAATGAATGCCCCGCATCCAAATTTCCTCCTACATCTCGCACTGTCAAAGAAACCCACAAGAAATTTATGCCATATGTCTTTTCTAATGATATGTTTGTGCTTGTTACCAATTTTAGGTGATCTGAAGTGCTTGAAGTATGCAAAAGCTTTGATAACGTCCTCCCTTACAACCAGATTTCTATTCTAAAAAATAAGTGCATTCCTACTACGCCATATGACCCAAATGAGATACAATGGGAGAAATATATATCTTCCATGAGTTTTGAATCATTTCCATAAACAACTTCTTAATGATGGAAATTGCTTAATTGGTTTGATACCAAAAGTGTCCAATACCCCCTCCCAAACAACCTGCGCATATAGGCAATGCAGAAATAATTGAACATTATCCTCATTACAACACATGCAAAGGAGATAGATCCCTGACCCTGTGTGCCCTTTGTTCAGGAAATTATTCCATGTCAATAATCTGTCCATTATAGCCAACCAACAAAAACATTTGATCTTATTGGAAATATTCCCTCTCCATATTTTATGAATCCATGAAGGCCCCTGATACCTCTTCTCCACCCTTGGAATTCCGTTGTATATTTCTTTTACCAATCAGTGCCTCTTTTTTATGCAGCACCCCCATGTCATATGATCCCCCTGGCCATTAAGAGAGATGCATGTGTTTCTCAAATTAGTAATATATACTTCCCATTCGTAGATATCCCCCATGGGTAATTGAATATCCCTGGCACTTTTCCATGATTGTCAGTCAATACATAGATCATCATACATGAAAATTTGTTTAAGAAATATTATCTCTTTATTATGGAGGAAATGAAGGATTCAATAAGATAATGTGTGGTTTCCCACCATACCTTTAATAGCGTCCAATTCAATCTTGATTTTTGACCCATCCCCTACCTCCCATCACATAAATCCCATCATCCACTGTATTTTTTTCATCATACTCTTCCAAATATATGATGAAGTAGTCTTCCTCTTTGCCCCTCTAGAAACCCAAGCAGTGAAAGATTGCCCATACATGTACTTATCTGTAATGACCTTTGACCATATACCTGAGCCCATAGTTTCCCTGCACATGTTGTTTATGATCAATGCACTTTTGAAGGTTGATGGATCAATGATACCCATCCCCCTTCCTTAATGGTTCTTTGCAATGAGAGACCATTTAACTAGATGATACTTCCCTTGAGATAATGTTCCAGCCCAAATGAAATGGCCCATGATGGATTGTATCTTTTTAATTATCTTCTTTGGCAATAGAAAAAGTAGCATCCATTATATCACTAAATTTTGAAGAAATTCTTTTAACATAACCATTCTTCCTCCCATAGACATCCATCGATGATTCCATCCATCTAGCTTCTTTTGGAGCCTGTCAACTAACCAATCCCAATCCTTGTTGTAGTAGTTGTTGGGCTTCGAGATGAACCCTAGATATGTAAAGCCTTCATCCAAATGTCGCTTCCTACTCCTAAGAGTAATCTGATATCTTTAATCATTACATCTGCAATACCATTATGAATGAGAATTGATTTATGCGTTGGTGAATTTATACAGTGAGTTATATATGAGCTTTGGATTAAAACCCTTGTAAAGTGCATCGTTGAATTGTTTTATATATGAGCATTGTTTAAGAGGGTTATTCCATTATTAAGAGTCGATCGATGTTGCAGTTGTCATTGCTTATATAACAAGTCGTTGGTTCATATTATAGGTTGGTTTGTGCTCTTCACATGTGTTCATTGAGGCTAGACCATGACAGTGTTAATGCGCATGGATGATATATAGACAACTCAGATTGAGAGGGGTGCTTGGTGTATTTTCTATAAAAGATGATACTTTTCATTTGTTGAACCTTTATTTTTTTTTGAAAAAATGATCAAATTTGGTGAAGTACTAGAGTTCTTGAAAACTTGGATACATTTTATTGTTCATGACGCAATAAAAGTTAGCAAATTCACTCTCACAAACATTCAAACCTATCTGCAATATTCACAAGACAAAATTGAATTTTTGTAGCTTGAGTCACAGATACAACAAGATGAGCTACAATAGTGAAGACATCATTCTGAATTGTTTTTTGTTTAGAACTATCCTCTATTTGAGTTTGAGACAAACTCCCATCCTCAACCAAAAACTAATCACATCAGCGAGGTTGAGGTTGAGTCAACACTTAGTGTAGGAGCAGATTTGCATGCAGAAACATCAATTCAACTTGCACTTCCCAAGTCCATCATCAGACCTTTGGAAGAGATTATTAGCAATAAGCACATAACAGGTCTTGGATATGACAAGGAGGTGTCCTTTCATACTCTAGCATTGGTTTTCTTCAAGACAACTCTTTTTCACCTACTCCACGTCCACAACCACATCACATAATCAAATTCCAACATTGTAATCGAGTTGGCCACGTGAAAGCTCATTATTTTGATCTTCACCCTTGTAATCATTGTGGTATGCACATTCATCATCCAAACAGATGCTTCATAAATAAGCCTCCTAAAAGAACAAAGATTCATCTTGGATGGACCGCTTCTTGGCAATAGGCTTCAACAACCAAGAAGATGTTTTACTCATATCACATGATTTGTTCTTGAGTATTGAAAATTCATGCAGTGGAGTTTTCTTCATCTTCTCACCTTGTATCCGACAAGGGGAAATTGATGGTCATTTACAAACTTCAAATATACATCAGGTGATTCTAAGCCACAACCCTAAACCTATAGTTTAAGCCTATAGCTAGAGACATCCATGCCTAGATTCAAAGATGTAGCTAGAGACAAAGAATCCCATGAGCATGCCTTTTGGTTGGTGGCCTTCCTTAAACCACTGCAGGTTGAGACCTCCCTTTTCAGGTTGAGGTTCTCCCTTCCCTTTTTCTGTAGGTTGAGACCTCCCTTTTCCAAGTTGATGGTCTCTCTTTTAAGAACATTAGGGACATTTTCTTTAGCAGAAGACTAACAACTTCTTGCCAGAATTGAAATTATTCTAGGAACTCCACCAAGCATTCTAGGTTGAGACCCTAATGGTCTCCCTTTTCAAAGCATTAGGGATCACTTCCTCTAACAGAAGACTTCAACTTCTAGCCAGATTTGGAAGAGTTCCAGGAACTACACTAAGCATTCGAGTGTTGGTGGTCATCCTTAAACTATTATCGGTTGAGACATTGAGTTGTCTCACCTTATACCATCATCTTAGAAAGCACATTTATTTTATTGTTGCAAGGAATTTTTGCGTTTTTGTATTTGAGCTCTCTTCTTGGACTCACATATACCCCTTCAGATTAAGGGGGAATGTTGGACACCTAATTTGCTAAGGGTTATGGTGTGGAATGTGAAAGGTCATTGGAGTCCAAGAGACCACTTGGTATATGAAAACCAAGGGTCATAACACATTGTATAAAAATAGATATTGTGTTAATGCATTGTAATCTCACACTTATCTTTCCTATCTATTTGTGTATTTAACATTTACATGTTTTCTTATTTTCCCTTCCCCACTTCTTGTTTTATTATTCTTTATCGTTTTTACATCATTTAATCTTAAGCTTATACTATATCCTTAGTATCATATTTTACCTTATCACTTTTATTTTTCATACTAAATACTATTTATGTTTAGCCTCTTTTTTATTAGATTACATTTTCATTGTCTTTCAATTCCTCTATGAACATTAATTTCATTGGTTTCCTTTTCAAAATTATTTAATATTGGTTAGGTTAATATTACTTTTAATTCTATAATTATCTGTACACATTTTACCAGAAAAAATATTAGAGAAGTAAGCTAATACATAAATAATTTATTAAGGTTAATAACCTCTTATTATTATTAAACATTTGCAACAGTTTTTTTATAGTCATTTTATAGATTTGTTATATATTAGTATATATGAAAATTAGATAATTATTATTATATAATATATATATATACTATTTATATCTATATATATATATCAGGTTCTTTTCCACTTAATCTTCTTCTTTCACCATTATTTAATATTTTATTTATCTTATATTTTCCTTTTCATTCATTTACTGTTTTTATTTTTATCTATCATTTATTATTATATATTTTATTATTATTCATCTTCATTTTTATATTATTCTATCATTTTTACACTTTTTTAACTTAAGCTTATACCTTATACTTATTATCATGGTTTAAATCTCATTATTTTTATTCTTAATACTTTACTAGTTATCCTTAAATGATTTTGTGTATATATTTTTATCGGTGAATTTTACTCGTATTATTTTTTTTTTTTTGTACCGTTAAAGCTATTTTTTATTATTTTTAAAATTCTATTATAAATACTACGTCTCAATAATTGGAAAATTTTAATATTCCTCATAATAATAGTACTTTTAATTTTATAATGGTTTGTATAGGTTTTATAGAAATATATGTTATCTTTTATAAATGTGTTTAAATTTATTAAATAATTATTCAACTACTCCATTCACATTATATTGTTGTATTAATTTTCCTAAATTTACTATATTATGATAAAAGACAGTATTTAATAACTTACTTTATATTAAGATTTATAATTTAAGTTATATTAAAATATGTAATTACATTATAATGTAATGTATGAAGAAATGATACAGTGGTTATAAATTTAATTCATATTAATTTTTATATTTAGATTTAAACTTACTTTTTCTCATTTGCTTCAACAACTTTTTCTCATTTGCTTCAACAACTGCTTTACTATCTCAATATCTGTATTAACATCCAACTACAATATTTTATATTCAATAAAAACATGGAAGCCTTGCTTTTTGCATATAGTTTCTTCTCTAACAACCTATGTAATTAGTTAAAAACTAAGAGTTCAAAATTGTTTTTTTTTAATTTTAATTTTCTCTTTTAAACTTATTGATATAAATTTACATTTACTACACCCTTTTCTATATTCGTATCTTTTATTGCTTATATATATATATAATATTATATATATATATATAAATGATTTTTATTTGTACTTTACTAAATATTTCTTGACTTTTTATTCATATTTTTTAATTTTATACCTTTTACATTATTATTATTAGTCCTTGCCTCCGGCATGGCAGGGACTATAGTGTTCAATACGGCATTGACCGTCTATTAATTCACCAGTTGACCCGCTTTTTTTTGGGTTACTTCAATTTTAACCAAAGTTTATTGGAAACAATTTTGCATTATGAAAATTTTAACCAAACTTTTGGATTTAGCCTCTTATTGCAGGCTTCATGTGCCCCAATGTTGTTTTTAGCGAGGGGAAGAGATTTTATCCTAAGTTTTTAAACTGGCGGGAGGGGAAGCGATTTTATCCTAAGTCTTTAAACTGGCAGTTGGGGTAGGTTACATAGCTTACAAGCTTACACTTGTCGTCACTGCTGGCTGCCAGGGTTGTTTACAGGTGCCGAGATGGGTTTGTTCAAGCTGCTCAGTGCGCTTGTTTGTTCAGAACATTCATTGAAATGATCTCAAAACCAAAGAAGGCTTTTGTTTGTTTAGAAAGGTAACCAGTGCCCTTCTCTAGCATCGAGGTCGAAGTCATTTGGTCATTGAGCGTCAGGGTCTAGCCGCTCTGCAACCTCACAGGGTTTTCTCCAGAGCCATGAAGTTTACGCTCACAGAACTTGTTCTGTGTGCAGGTACACTAATCCACTTGACTGTTGCTAATCCTATGAGGTTTAAATTTTTGTTCTTATTGTATTAACAGTTTTATATGAAATTCCTACCCAAATGTACCGACCGTGCAGGTGGCTCCTGCAGTTTTCAGATTTGAATCCACCAGCGAAAGTGGGCATGTGGTAGGCACTTCTTCAGGTAACCGTTGAAAGCTACCCTTTAGAAAACACCAATCTTGAATCCTTCCTAGGGAGGATTATTTGTGGGTTTAACGGCAAGATCTTGCTTTGGCAGACACAGGTGTGCACGGCGACTCCAATGTCTCTCCACAGGTACAGTAATGTCATTGCAGCTTGTTTTCCAATGTTTTCAACAGGGAATTTCTCTCTAACCGTGTGCCTGTCTCTGCTGGCTGGTAGGCTTTTGCCCAAAACTCCTTTACTAGACGATTCAGGTTTCAGTTCAATGTTCACCATTATTTTGTGGTAACTTACCTTTAACTCTTGTGTTTCTTTATAAAGATACTCATAACTTTTGAAGATTATGCGGACTCTGATCATGGCTCTGAGGCCATACTCTACAGGTAGTCTTGTTATTGTTGCAATATGGTCCTTTTGCTTTCACTGTAATTTTTTAATAAACTGAAAGGGTAGTTTTTCCGCTTAGCCGCATTTAGGGAGCCGTAGAGAAGAGCGGGTATGCCCAGATAATTCCTCCCTTCACTTATTCTTTTCTCTAGTTATTTGTTCATTAAAATATACTCCCATAGTTTTTCTCTAACACTACTCAATGTTGACAGGTATGAATTCTCTTTTAGCTTTCGACAAATCGCTTTTTCCTTTTCTAGAAGGTTCCTTCTCTAATTCTTCAATTTTTGCTCCTTTCCAGATGCAGTAAACTTCACCTAGGGTCCTCAGCCTGAGTTCCTCTAGCTACTTAAATTATAGAAGTTTTATTTTAATTATCTGAGCTCCTCCACGAGTTATGGTTTTGTGATTGTGTACTGTCAGGGTTTTAGAATATAAATTAATCGACAAAATTGTCATGCAATACAATCTGTATTGGTGTATTTATTATTTATCGATGAACTTCAATATGGTTAGTGAACTTAAAAACAAACGCTTATGGAACATTGGTTAATTTTGATTATTATTGAAACAAGAGACTCATGTTTTTCCTTTTGTTGTTTCATTTGTTTGTTGTTAACACTAAACATTTATTTGTATATATATGTGTATGCTTTATGTAGCAACGACCAATAACTGAGTTTCATTAACCGGGTATCACTAGTATCTGGCAAAATACTTCAAGGCTCTTGTCTCTACACCCTTAACACTTTAATTGCCTAGGTCGTAAGACTGCTTGGGGCTGTTGAATGTTTCAGATTGGCCCTGGACTAAATTCTGTTCATACCTTCTCAAAATGGTCATACACTTACTATTTAAAACGAGAACTCAACAACAAACCCTGCACAGAATTTGCTCTTTTCAGATTACCTACAGAGGTTTATACGGAAGGGGTTGAAATAGAAAGAAAAATTTGTGGGGACTCACTTACGCCGTTGGCTGTTGGTTACTGCTTACTGGGCTTAAGCCCTAACCTAGAGTTCCTTTTTTAGGAAAACAATGAATACTGATTTCTGTCACAGAATGTCATATTATATTATATATATATACATATAGAGATATATATATTGTATATAGTTGCCTATTGTAACTACTATGAGACGGTACATTTTTTTATATACACAGAATTCCCATAAACTTAGAAAATAATAGTCTACAGACAATTTACTATTTCAATAGGCAAGCTTTTATGTCCCTTACTTGTGTGCTTACTTAAACTTTTATTAAGCACGCACCATAACCACAATAAAGGAAAAGCTCTTTCCTTACTAGTTTACTTCACTATTCATAACATCAATGTATTTATGTTTATAAGATAACTTTTTTTTATTTTTATTTTCATCACATCACTGATTATATATTACTGTGCTATAATCAATCATATATACATAGATATTTATATTATAGCCAAAGATGTTGTTATCATAGCTAGTCATCTATACAAAGTATTTTTGTAATACAGTGTTTACACTAGTTCTGGAGACCAATCAGATAAAGATACTTATCTTGTTCAAGCTTAGACCACCATGAAATTCTTAGTGAACAAAGTTCTCTCCTGCGCACCAACGAGAATGGTAGTCTTAGACTTTGCAGAGCAGAATACATCCAAATCCAAAGAAAATGGTTCGTTAGGATATGCATCTTCGCACAGTTTAGCTGTCACATCTAGGGCAGAATTCCTCTCAGCAGGGGGCATAGCATTAGTAACTAATACTTTTCCATGTAAATGTTCACAGTCCTTTGCATAGTGCAGCGGATTAATCCTTTGGCAGTGCCACACCCATTCACAATCAAAAGGAGGAACCAATGTGGTCTCAACTTTGGCCCCGGCTAGCAAAGGGAGCCAACGATTCTCATACCTGCAGGCAATGCAGGAAAATAGTTAGTAGTCGAATTTTCTTAGTATTACAAATTCAACTATCACGAATTAGAAATCTTTTTCAATTGGGCATCTTTATTTCTATTACAAATTCCAGAATATTTATAAATTTTCTTAGCATTACAAATTCAATTATCACGAATTAAGAAAGCTTTTTCAATTGGGCATCCTTATTTCTATTACAGATTCCAAAATATTTATAAAATCCGACGCACAGTAGCAAAGACGTTGTTTGATTTCACTCTTGTAAATCAGATTTCCATTATAGCTCTATATTAACATCCATGCCAAAACTGCTGCTATTATAATTTTGTGCTTGGAAAAAGTGTGTTTGGATTTTTTCTTTCCTTCCTATAGGAGTTTGTTTGGCTTCTTTCTTTCTTTCCTTTTTGAACATCCAGACTTCCCTGGAACTGGGTTGGGGCTTTGACCCTTAAATTTCTTGTTATTACTAGAAATATTCCTTACATGCAAAATTACCATAGTCGGTTCCAAGGTTTTGACCCTTAAATTTCTTGTACTTAGTAGCCATATTCCTTGCACAGAAAATTAAAATTACCATACTCGGTTCCAGGGTTTTGACCGTTCAATTTCTTGTAATAGTAGCCATATTCTTTACATGGAAAATTACCCTAGTCGGTTCCAGGTTCCAGGTATTTTGGCTTGTGCCCGCTTTAGTCAAGTTAATCATGTTTTTGTTAACTATTCTGCTATATTGAAACTCTTTCTTTTTAACTATTCTTCTGTATTGAAACTTTTTGTCAACTTGGATTTACCAATACAATTTATATTATGGGTTTTTTTAATCATGTTCTTTTTAACTATTCTGTTGTATTGAAACTCTCAAGGTTACCTTGAAGATTTGTTTGTCAACTTGGATTTACCAATACAATTTATACTATGGGTTTTTTTTAACTATGTTGGTCCTGAACATTTCATTGTATTGCATATATATTTTGTTGGTAGCTATTTCTTAATTAGACATATTTATGCAGGTATATAAACTTGTTGAAATGTGGTGGCTATCCATAAATTATCTTTTGGTTTACTATAGAAGTTTTATATATAAATGTGTTCCTAAACATTTCATTGTATTGCATATATATTTTGTTGGCAGTAACTTTGCCATTATTTCTTAATTAGACCTATTTATTCAGATTTATAAACTTGTTAACATTTAGTTCCTAAGAGGTTTCTTCCAAGTTACTATTAACCTTTTGGTAAAAGGTGAATTTGAATTGCAAATTTTGTCTTTGGTTCAATGGCCTACTTTTGAAAATTAAATGTGGAAATCTATGATGTTGCTGGCTCTGGTCATTTACTTGTAGAAGATTATTTACTCATTTTTTAATGAAAGGGTATTCTGGGTTCTTTTTGTTGGAGGTGTCTTTCATTGATCAGGGAATTGTTTACAGTTTATTTGTTTCTCTCCGGTAATCTAAAACTCTCTTTCTCAGTAGAAAAAAACGCCTTCTTTTAAATATTAGAAAACTCAGGTAATCTAAAACTCACACACGAAGAAAGTAACCCCAATTTTTGATGGACTACCGTTGTCAATCTGTGATGACTCTTTTGTTGGTATTCTGAACATTTTTGCATCTGAATTAAGCAGGTATCCACAAGATGAGTTCGACCTCCTGGGGAGTGCAACGCCCACACGAGATAATCCTTCATTTTGTCCTGTGCATTGAGGCATTCTGATTTCTAATTGTATCTTCTCAGTTTCGATTTGTGGTGTTTGGGAGTTTTTTACGTACTTTGGATGACTTTAATATGGATGTATGAGGTTGAAACTCTCCCAGTAGCCTATGGAAAGTGAAAGGAAGTCGAAATGATATATTTTTTAAAAGGAATCGATCATGTATGATGCAAAATGTAAAATCACTTCTGATTTTTTTTTCCAGCCTTAATTGGCAGCACCAGCTTGGCAAAAACCCTCGACCCAATCCTGATATCAAGACCCTATTTGTTGACCATGCGTGTGTGCCTTCGAATGAAGCTCGAACTCCTCCTGCAAATAGTTATCTTGTTGGTGCACTTTCGAAAGGGGTTCATTTCCTGCTGTTGGTGCACATACTATAAGTCATGACTACATTAGTTCAGAAATTAATTCCTGTAACTTGTAAATAATTTTGTCGGTTGAAAATTTCTTTGTCCTGGAATTAGCCATTACTTTAACATGCATTCAACTATATTGCAGAGTTACTGTCAATCTAACATGCGTTATAAAATTTTGACTGCAGCCATTCGAACCTGCAGCCACTCATCGAAGTTCCCTTGCAGGATGGATGGTGAATTCTTTTCCTCTAGCTCCACATACTGTAGTGGCTGCCGCACCGTCTTCTCTGGTTTCACAACCACATCCAGGTGAACTGAGATGACCGTATTTATGTAGTAGATTGAGTTCCATATTTTGGTTTGCAAACATGTGGTAACATGCTTGACTTTAGGTTTTGCCCAGAAAGAGAGATGAGAAAAGATATCATCTTTCTCAAAGATGATGAGCGTGCCAATATTTAAATAGGATGTAAGATTTTAATTGGTTTTTTGTTAAATGACTTCAGCTGCTTTGCTAAAACACCCAAGGACTCCACCCACCAATAGTAATCCCGGATTGGATTCTCAATCTGCAGATTCTGAACATCTTGTGAAACAGATTCGTCCTGGTCAAACTGATGAGGTATGGACACAGGATGCAACAGTTTACGCTTTGATATGGCATCCTTTCTCAAATTTTTCTCTGGGTAACAGAGGGGTTCATCATGTATTGAAATGTTGCATAAATTGTTTTCTTTTGTAGCTTCCTTAGCTTTCGTTTTGTCTTGGCTAAGATTCCAACGTTATAAAGGTGTTTGTTGGTTACGTTTGTATTGGGAATATTTGATGTAATTATTGATAGATTGTGCTGGCTGCTGAGTCTTCTGTTAAACTTTTCTCAACTTTCAACGAGTGGCGTTGGAGGACTATAGAGATCACTCACCTGTGTGTTAGTCAAGCACATGCACATACATAGACTTAGAGCTGCTAGATGGGTTTCAGCAGTGTGTTAAGTGTCTTGTGTTATTATGGAAATCACTAAACTGTGTGTTAGTGCACATGCACACACACATACTCAGAATTGCTTTATGGGTTTTAGCAGCGCGTTAAGGGTGTTGTGCTTTTATTCCAAGATATCACTAGACTTATTTTCATCTCCATTCTGTAATTGTAGGTGTCTTATCCAGCTTCAATTCATCCTCCTAGCATGTACCTGCAAGAAATTCCTAAAATTGTTTCAAGAACCTTTAACCAGGGTTCAAATGTTATGAGCATGGATTTTCACCCACTGCAACCAACGATACTACTAGGTGATCTATCTCTAATCTCTGAAATATTTTGTTCAATTTGGCCCCAAATATTCATTATATTGGGTGTGCACATTGATTTATCTGTATGTCAAAAGTGTCTCGTCTTTTAAAACTTGAGCAGTGGACTCATCTACCTTATCTGCCAGTTGGAACGAATGTTGGCGATATTGGAATTTGGGATGTTGGTTCACGTGAAAGATTGGCTGTCAGAGCCTTTAGTGTATGGGATATCTCAGCTTGAATTATTGAAATTTGTTGTAGAAGCATAGTTTCTGGCCTATTGGCTTCTTGGTGTTAAACTTGCTAATTCAAGGACTGATACCTCTTCTATACTGCACTGTCACAGCTTTAAGCATTTGTATTGTATTGTGCTCTGCAGACCCCGGCAGGGACTACCGCCACGGCAGTGGCTCTCTTGTTATTATTATTTTATTATGAAATATATGACATTGAAATGTCATTTTGGTGAAGTACTCATGAGTAAATGTTTTTTCGTAATTTCCCTTTATTCTTCTTGTATTAGGAAATATATGATAATGAAACGGTTATTTGGGTGAAGTACTCATGAATGAATAGGCAGTCGTAATTTCCCTTTACTTACAATTTTGTTAAAAAGGTATAATTAATAATAACCTTGCAAAACGGAATTAATCACAGTCTCAACTAAATAAAATTTCACATATTAACCGTATACTCTATCTTAAGTTGAAATAACTTTTCTTATTTTTTCTTGCTTCAGCTTTAACATATTCATGGCTTATTGATTTATGTTTTCTTCCGGGTTTGCATTTTCATTCTTAGATTTGCAAAGTTTCATTTTTCGTACTTAAAATTAGTTTTTCCAACATTTTTCTAGGTTTATGTTTGTACTTTTTATCGTGGTTTGTTTTCATTTTTTAGTTGAATTTGATTTTGTGATGTTTCTAGAGTCTAGATGCGAATCTTTTTTTATGAAACAAAAAATGGCGATTATAAGAAATCTATGCTCTATCATTTGAGTAGGTGTTTATTTACCTAAAGGATCATCTTTATAAAGTTTCATTTTCCGCTATATTTAGTCAAAGCTTTTGGAGAAACAGTGAAATGTGTTCCAAGTAATATGGTTCATCATCTCAAAAGGAAATAATTGACTTTACTCTTCACCTTGAATCCTTCCCTAACCCTTGAAATTAATTATTTACACTGGTAAATTTAAGGAAGGATCATGGGTCAAAATTAAAAATGTGACATCTATTTTCATTAAATAAAAACACCTCTTCACCCAATATCCAAATGAAATTATCCAATTAAGAAAATCAAAAGGGTGGGAATACAAGAGAATCGAAAGCAACAAAATGTGTATGAAGTACAACTAAAACCATTGGGAGTCTCGATACACGCTAGAAGAAGGGCCATGCTTGTATGTTACCCAGACATCTTCTTTGGGGCTAGGGGAACTCATGAGCAATGAAACAATGTGACGAAAAAAGAGGTAAATTTACTTTCAATAAATGTATATTATTCTTAAAATTCCCTAGCCCTACATTGTCTATCCAATAATATGAGGAACATATAAAATTGAAATATTTCTATATATTTTGATTCATGGTTTATAAAATGAGTTGATGTTGAGTACTTATTCTTTAGAGTGTATGTTGCTTGCTTGATCTATTTTATGTGGGACTCATGCGATGGTGTCATATTCAATAATATTGTGAAACTTATTTTTTCAAATTTCGATAAATTTAACCCAAGTACTTATAAACCAATTTAACTATTTTATCCTAATGTATAGCTAATTGTTGATGCTTAACAACTATCCTTAAAGTTTTCAAAATTATAAGGTCCCCTATAATAATTTTGAAAATTTCACCTTGGGTTATTTTACTTTGCTATATTGTAAGTGATTTTTACTTTTCTTCATTTTCATTTTTGATGGTTCCATTTAATTCATCTCTCACAACTTTGGGAAGAAAATAATTTTTCTTTATTCTGAATCGCGCTTTAAAGGATATAATTTGTTAAAACTTGGGTCGTTTTCATAGCTTAAATATAAACACATGTATGTATATGTATTCTACCATTTAATATATAAAATATTATAAAATAAATTTAATTTAAATAAATAAATATAATTAATTTATTTATTTATTTTATTTAATGATTAATTTAACTAAATTGTAAATGTAATTTCAATTTAATTAATTTGAAATTTTTATATTTAAAAATTATATTATTATGTAACAGGATGTTTTTATAAATATATGTATATTTTCTTGAATAATTTGTAAATATAATAAAATAAACTGAATAATAAAAAAACTAAATGAGAGAACCACTCTAGCTAAGCACATTCACATATATCACAAACCCATTATATATATATATATATATTACAGATCCTTTGGTAAGTCTCCGTTATCATTATCCATCCTTGTCCAGGAGTTCGATACCAGAGTTCTAGGCTCTCAAACATTCCTTTATTAGATACACAAGCAGCGAGATAGGGTCTTGGAGACAATACAAGTGATGGATCTATAGTCTGAAATAGACCAATCATGCAAGGAGCCATTGCTCTGCGCTCTCAGCTTAGGTCTTTCTTGTTTACCCCAAGTGAATCTTCGCAGGGTTATCTTCTGCATGGTTATCTTCCAGGTTCGCATTCTTCCGCATGGCTTTTTTGTTCTTCTGCAGTGGCATACATAAGCTTGGGAATCACTGATTGGCCTTGTTCCAGATGCCTCCTAGCTTCACGAGGATAGCTGCAAGCTCAGTTCCATCCACCTCTAGGGGGCAACCTCCTGCCCATATCGTTAGTGCAACCCCAACTCCCATTGTCCAGGTGGTCCAGGCCTCACTCGATGAGGCTTTGAAGTTTTCCATAAGTGCCCTAATCTGTCGGTTCAATGGTTTTTTTCCATGACTGATAGCTCTCCATAGTTGGATCTCGGAGGTATGGAAGCCTGTCATTTCTGATGAAATTAGTATCTACCCCTATGCTAGTGGTTTCTTTATAGTAGCTTTTGGAAACCCTGAAAGCAGACAATGTATTCTAGATTCTGACTCTTGGTTTTGTGAAAACTCAGGCCTATTCATGAAGCCATGGAACCAATCATTCGATCCCTCAACAACAGTCATAAACTCAGCACCAATTTGGGTGAGATTACAAAACCTACACTTGCATCTCTAGAATTTCTCCTTGCTAAATGCCATTGGACATGCAATTGGGAAATTTTACTATAGGTGCCCAGGAACAGAGGAATATGCCAAAACCACCTACGCAAGCATCTGTGTGGAAATGGAATTCAACGTTGAATTCGCAGCTGAAATAAACCTAACAAGTATAGACTATATGTGGAACTAGAAACTTGATTATTAAAGTGTCCTCTTCAGATGTCGATCCTGATTTGAAACAGGCCATCTAGCCAAAAAATGCCCAAAAGCCTCCTAGAAAAATTTTGCTAGAAGGAATCACCATAGATCTACATGGTGGGAAGGAGCACATAAAGAGAATTACACTATCACCAAGGAATAATACTCTCCAAAAAACTCTAAATCGCAATAAATCAGGCAAGAAAGAAACAACTCTCAAGACAAGTACGGGGAAAGCCCCACCCAAGAGCAAAAAAGTGAACTCGACAACCCCTCAAGCATCAACAGTTATGAGGATTCAAATACCACACAAAATAAATCTTCATTTAATAGCAAAGAAAATCTCCTAGACCAAACCTCTTCTCTGACTATCTTCAAAACGATGAACACAACAGATCGCGAACCTAAGAGACCAATGTCCCAAGAACCAGAAGAGATGAAGGAGATGCAAGATAAAGGAAGTTGGAAGACCATAGAGAAAGAAAAGAAAGCTATAACACCAATCTCGCCAAGAAAGATGACTAGCCACACAATTAAGAACTAAGAAAATTATAGGTCTGATAGACCAATATGGTCTCAATGGATATTAAGCACCACCACCATCATCATCATTTAATAATTATCATGACCCTCTCCTTTGAAGACAACATAACACTAATATGACCATATTCCACATAATAACATCAAATTATATTATGTCTCGAAACGAGAATTGTGGCAACCGATGAGGGACTATGGGACATAAAATGCCCCTAGGTTTCTTAAGGAGGCCCCTTCCTAACCTTTGGGGTTCAAAAGCACTAGGGTGATGTGGACATTTCTAGGCTAGTTGATGTTTTAATTTGAAATTGTATTAGCGGAGCCTTTTTCCAATTAATTCCTCCACTAGCAATCCACCTCACATGAGGAAATTATAAAAAAGAATTATATATATATATATATATTATATATATATATATATATATATATATATATATATATATTAATGTCTATGAAACTCAAGATAGCTTATGGGATAGACTGTTTCTTCACCTACACTATGTATTCAACAGTTTTTATGTGAATCTTCAAAATAAATGCTCCCAGCTTCTCGACGAACCCCTTACTAAACAGATTATCCCAAGAGCTAGTTGTCAGCATATCTGCATAACTTTCCTTGTCGGCTTTGAAGGCCTCACATTCTCAAATGAATATTTTTTGTTTTTCCACTTTTCCGGAAGAAGAAAAAATACACTGTTTCCTCCCACAGTGCTTTTGGGCATTTTCCAACGCCCTGTTTCACAACAGACTTGAAAAGAGTTAGCCTTAACTGAGTAATAAGAATTTTGGCTCTCTAAGAGATATTGGCCTCTATGTATGCTTTTTGTTGATGACTATGAGTAGGATTAAATACTTCAATATAGTACTTTTTCTTTCTTCCTAGCTCCTTATCCCATGTATGCTTGTGGAACTTTTCCATAACAAAAGCTTTTGTCTCTTTGATGTTTATGTGACACACATTGAAGAAAATACCCCATTTACTACACCATTTGTTATTTTGTTGCATCCAAGTTTTTCCCTATTACATAATCTGTCATTAAAGACAACCTTAAACCATCTACCATCTTCTATTTGTCAAATTTATTTTAAATACCTTTTAACTCAAATTATAACCATTACTTCAATAAAAACACTAGATTTTTTACTTAACAAAATAACATTAAAAACTATACTTGTTAATAAAACCTAATAAAATACATCTTTGACTAAGTTTCCGTAAGACATATATCCCTGGAGGTTTCAAGAGCCCCTCATTCGAAAACACTTAAGGTGATGTAAAGGCTGTGGTGACACGTGACAGTTCATGGGTGAAGTTGGCTAAGTTTTGTTTCATTGATTCACATGGTTTTCCACCGAGGCCCTTCCTCCATTCCACCTCAACCTCGGACATAAAATCCCCACGATTTATTATGAAGTCCTATTCCAAAACTCCCGGGCACTTACTTAGAGCATCATAATAAGTAAAAGTCTTAATGAGTCATTTTAATTAAAAAAATTCGTGGTACCCTCCTCCATCAGGAAAAATCCATTGTATTTTCATTGTAATACAACTTCTATGTTTGTGGCCACTCTCCGAGGGTCCACTCACAAGGCGGTGTCCAACTAAACTTCTTAGTATATATCGACATTGACCGCTGCCGATTTATATATGATTTTAATTCTTTTAATTATTAAAACCAAAAAAATAATATGAAGAACATGACTAGAATTATTTGCTAAACAAAGTTAAATCAGATCGACGAGGACTATTTCGAAAAGTAAAACAAATAGAAAAAATCTGGTAGTCGTTAGTTGAAAAAATAAGGATATTTATTGATCCCAAAATTTAGTAGAAAAAAGGGTTGTGATTCCGCAACCACCCAAATTTTTGAGTGCTTTTTTTTTAAGAAAATAAGATTGCTAATAAGTTTTAGGATAATGAATTCATTTCGAGATCAACTTTTTGATAGGAATACAAGTGCAAGAATCCCTTGAGACCTTTCATTTAATTTTTATTAATTCATAAAAATGAATTTTAATAAGAATGTTATTTTTTTATAGTTTCGAAATTTGGATCTTGTTGGTAAATTTGATATGCTTTTAATCATTTTTTGGAAAACTTTGTAGAGGTTAATGGAACCAATTATGCGTAGAAATATCATACCTATTATATTGGAGAAACAGAATCAATAGGATTTTTTAAAATCAGAGATGAAGTTTATCATTTAATTGTTTTGAAACAAATTCTTATTTTGAAAATGGAATTATATTATTATAAATGAGATATTTATATATGAAAAGGTGGTCTAAATCTTGGAGGAATAAGAGTATTTGTTTCACTACTATAAAGACCCTGTTATTTTAGGGTATTAGCTATTGGAATGAACTATCGAATGTAGAAATCCTGGTTGTATATTCATTCTTGAATACTATTTTTTGTTTCTGGTTGTTAATAAACAGATCTTTTAGTTTCTTGTTATCTTATATTGTATGGGCATGTTTTTCTTTGACACTGTTGTTTAGATTATGATATTTCATTCCCATTTAAAATCATTGACAATTTGTCTTGTAAGGCTAAGAAGAGATAGACATAGAACTGAATGTTGCACTTGAACATGCTTTTATGCCCCAATCGCTAGCTTTCTATCGGTCTAATGTCATATTTTTTTGTTCTATTCCTATTATTCTATATAACTATTTTTTTAGTTGGACATGATTTATTGTTCTAGTCGTAAATCTCACTTGAATTTAAATATATGCATACGGGGATCTAATAACTATTTACTACATAATTTTCCATGGGTTTTTGCTTGAATATTAGGAGGTATTAGAAATATTTATTGGGTCTATTAGCTCAATTTATTTTAGGTTCAATATGTTCCATTTAATTTCATTTTTCTCTTGTTGGGGATGACATCTATAACTTTTCTGAAATGAGATAGACTAGATCTTATTTTGCCACCTCAATTTTAGATTAGATTGCATGTGCATTCAAAAATGCATATCTAAAAGTCTCATCACGTAGGAGAAAGCATCTAGCATTTTAGTTAAGCCCTTATTTAAGACAAAATGAAATAACGTCTTCTCAATTGGCCACAAAAGGAAAAGTCTTTCCTTTTTCCTGTTAGCATCAGAAATTAATATCATACACCAACAAGAAAAGTTCATGTTAGAATTAGATTTATGCATTTAGGTTAGTTTTATATTAGTTTAGGAATTTTGTTTAGGCTACTTTCATGTTTAGTCAACCTAAACAATTACCGATAGAAATCACCATCCAAAACAAAAAAGGGTCTAATTCGGGCCTTGATTGGGTGATTTCCTTAATGTTGATCATGGTCCATTTAGGCCATCAACATAAACCTAGTAATGAATTCCATGGATATGATTTCCCACTTCAATTGCTGAATTTGTATGGGATGAAATAATGTATTAGGATGTTTATGATGCACTTGGACCCATTGACATTTTGAACAACTATCAATGTATTCTCTAGTCTCTTTCATCATTTTAGACTAATAATATTACTTCTATGTAGATGTTGTATTTTATCTAATAAAACAGATGATGTGATTAAGGGCTCATACAGGGTCATCAATTATGACCGTATTCATGGCTTTTAATTTAGATATGTACAACCTACCCATACATATGAATAGGACGTCCTTTATTGGTTGATAATTTTCACACCTTAGTTACGTAGGCTCTTGATCCAAACTTCATTTTACATATTGGAAGTGACCATCACCTTATTAGACATTTATGACTCTATATTTTATGTCTATACTCACAATTTCTTACTATTTCCATGTATATAACATGCATACTTTTGTTGAGTGTATTTTCTACCCATTTTCTTTCACCTTCATGTGTGAAATTTCAAAACCAGACTCACTGAGCAGAGCCACCCACTAAGATCATTTCGAATTCAATACATTAGGATAAAAAAAATTATCTTAACCTGTTGCAATATGTTAGAAACAGAAATATTGTTCATATTAGGTAATTGTTCCACATCTTTAAGGAATGTACGATGGCTACATGTTCTAGGCTATGTGTTACATAGTGTTCTTCATGCTTAGTCAATTTTTTTGATTCATAATAAATCACTTTCCCCTTATAAATAATAAATCCTTTGTATCCTTCTCCACAGGCCTCTATACTAACTACGAATTCATTATATTTCTTTCAAATCCTAAGAAAAACACATTTCTTAAGAGGTGTTTTAGCTAGTGAATGTTATCTCGATATTGTACTATCTTGAAAATATTCATTGCTTCCTTCTACAATGAAGTTACTAATGAACAATCTTAAAAATAATTGGAGGAGTTTTCTATAGTACCAAACAAAACCATTCAATGACCTCAAATTAATTTCATTTCTAGGTGTTGGACATTTAATGATCAACTTATCCTTTTGAAAGTTAATTTGAAAAGCTTCCTCTAGGATTATGTGCCCCAAATAATACACCTATTTCTAATAGAAGTGATAATAGTTAATTTTGCATACAAATTATTTTATCTGAAACATGTAATAATAATTTGAGGTGCTCCTCATGTTCTTCCTTATTCTTGCATAAAAAAATATTAAAGCAAACATGTCAATGTGTATACTAGGAATACTATTCTTCATACACATAAATGTGGTTGGATGATTGGTGGGTCAAAATTCCACCACCATATGCTCATAATCACAATACCTAATCCCGAAAGCATCTTTGTGAATGTCATCATATTTTATCTAGAAATGGTGGTACAATGAGCTCAAGTTTATCTTGGAGAACATTGTGGTTGATCAAATAGACTATCAATCCATGACAGTGGGTACCCATTCTTAATAGCAATTTTTTTTCTTTTGTGGAAATTCTATGGAAAACTAAGAGTGTCACCTTTCATCTACAAAAACATGGTTGTTTCTCCATAAGGTTGTACACTTGGCCTAATATATACCTCATCCAACATTTATTGTAACTATAGCTTCATCTCCACCAATTCAGGGGCACTCATCTACAATGATAAGATCCATCGAGAGGTCTATGTCTCATTTTAGTGGAAATCATAGTATTTCTTTTAGAAATGCATCCACTAGTTCTATGGCTCTAGATGATTCTAAATTTTTAAATTGTTATCTCGAACCAAATTTAATACATGAATAAAATACCCTTGATATCCCTTCTTATAGGATTTATTAAGATGCAATGAATAAATATATCTAATGGATACTAGATTTTTCATTACATGTAATATCCTTTGATTTCCCTCCTCACCTTCATATTCTAAAATTTTATCAAAATAGTTTTCTTCTTTTCTTTTGCATTTCCAACTAGTCAATGCTAATGAACAACTTGTATGACCCTAGTGACAAAACATTAAATACCACTTCAATATGTAGTTTATTTACTTAAAATGTATATGCCTTAATGGATTTAGTAACCTTGCTCATATTTCCCATGGCTAGTTCCACTAACCATGACCTAATATTCTTCATTTCATGTATGACCCATATTTTAACTATTTGGAGAGAAATCTAGTCGACGTTAGAACAAGGGTCAACTATAAATGAAATAAAATGGTATCCAAGTATACATTTCATTTCCACCAGTGAAGCTTGTACATCTTCCTCTTGATTTTCCATGGTGACATAAATTTTGGGTACAATTGTAGGTACATCATTGATAATTGTAGCCTTTTGATAATTATAAAATCTTATATTATCATGCTTCCTGTAAGTTCAATCTCATATTATGTGTTCCTTCTTGGAGTTGGAGCATTTCAAAGATCATTTCTTTGGTTCTTATAGCTTTCCTTTGTTGCTTTGATTAGCTTACTCCCTCTTTAGGTGGAACAATGATGTCATTATTTGCTACTTACAGGAACACTAAACTTGAAACTTTATCACTATTTATTTTATCATGATGAACTCAATCCTTAATTCCTGAATCCAACTTCATATAACTTCTTCCATGATATCTCGGATTCCAAATTCTTCTTTGACTAGTCATAATAATTCTTAGATTTTGTAATAGTTTCATCAAGTGTTTTAAGTTCATCAAACACAATAAGATCTTGATATGGAGGTGATAATCAACTCAGAATGCATTGTATCTTCGCTTTGTGAGCTTTGAAATACAACACATATCTTAATATCATTGTGAATTTATTTGCATAGGAATCCATAGAGATAATACCTAATCTATGAAGATGGAACTCTCTAATCTATCCATTGTAACACCTTTCCAACATGTTGTTCTAACTAAAATATATGTCAAATTTACTACACATAATCTTCCTCCCATTATTTCCCTTGACACTTTTGATATGTCGTCACCATATATATGGCATTCCTTTCATGTCGAATATGCTCACTCTACCTCGCACGATTTCAGACTAACTATGCACGTTGAAGTACATCTTCAATGCTAGAAAATGCATTTTATATTCCTCATCATTCTTGACAGATATTATGAAAGTGGTAATATTTTCCTTTATGAACTCTTATAGTGGGGAACTATTTTCTAGCATTTTCATTCATTTCTTTTATAACCATGATATGGTTGCAGTTCTTGATATTTTATCCAAATAGCCTTCATCATCACTAAAGGTGTCTAATAATGTGTCCTCACTAGATGTATATCTCTTGACACTGTTGTGCCTCCTCCTTCAACTACTTCTTCTTGTAATGATATTTTCACATTATTTGGAATTGGACAATGCCACATCTCTTTCTATAAATACAATTTGATTGATAACAACATTTAATTTACTTTATTGGATCTCTCCTATGCTTTAATGATATTTTCATTATCTAGTTGATATATTCAAACTTCAACCCTCAAGCTTCTCACTGCTTCCAACAAATTAAGAAGCATCTAAACAATTTTTCTATCACTTGAATCATCTCCCTTGTTGTGTGAAGGATTTTACAAGCTATTCCACACCATTACATGTACTCAAAATATCTTTATTCTTTACTTCTATATGAGTATTCTTATGTGTTGAAAAGACATGCCTGTGTCAGCCTAATAAAAATAAATAAATTTCAAAATAGATTATTTATTTGTCCATTCGAGCATTAGCCTATATTTGAATGCTTTTCTATAGATATATGTCAAACATTGAAATCAATTAGTAAACCATTTAGTAACAAATCTCAAAGCAATTTAAAATCTAGATTTAAGAATTTATTATAGAAAACCTTTATTTTTATAAAAGAAAAAAACTCTTAGCATGACCAAAATAACTCACTCTCTATGATGCCATCTACCTTGCATATTGAACATTAGTTTTAATAACTCTTTGTAAGGAACCTAGTTCGCTCATTAGAATTTTAAGAGAATGGGGTGACTAGACCCAATCTGGAAGGTTTCTTTGTGAGGATGGCATTATCGAAAATTATCTTCCTCTTAACACCTCATAAATATCTTCTATAACCATCATCATTTTTATCTTGCCGAAAACTCTCTAAAGATATAAATTTAATTCAAACTTGAGCAATGTTCACTAAGTTAAGTCCCTCAAAATATTTACCCTTCTTATATCCAATCCAAAATACATACCATCGGAACATGCTAGACCTGTGGTACTCCACATAACACCACCATACCAAGCCACATTATGTACATGTTGCTAACATGTGTTTTACTAATATTGTGTTTTACCAATATTGTGTGTAACCAATTGATAGGGTCACAACCCTAGCAAGACACATTAGCCTCATGCTCAAATCTATATCTAGGAGCTTCCATAAATCCCTTTGTAATCATTTCTCAACTTCTAGTCTTCTCCATTCTCCACATTTATAGATGCACCCAAATCTAAGAAGAGCTTAAGAGTCCTAATATCCATAATTATTTGTCTTTGGATATATATATCATCTACGATCTTGAAAATTCCACATCTTCCTCAATATAAGGTTCTACTCAGGCTCATTCGTACACTATTGTACTCTGCCATCCACTTCAACACGCAACCATGTCATCCACTTATCGACATGATAGAACCAATGTCATCCAAATATTTTTATGTATGGATATTTAAAACTTTCTATCTCAATAAGAAGTCAGCAATGAGAATTTTGTCCAAAGATTTTGATTCCTAAATTAAGTCTACACATCACCCTCACCATGTATGTCACACAACATATGTCATCTCCACTTATGGGTACCTTTATGACACATCAAGAACCCAATTTTCATGCCACATTGTTGTTCCATATTATTATGCCATATCGTTCTACTACATCAACCCTATCTACTTGTAGTTTCTTGAAGTGCTACCATGTATTCCACTTAACCACCACATGGTTAACTATGCTAGTATCTAGGATAAAACATTTCTGATTTTGGGTAATATTTGTTGGTAACATTTTCCATATTTATAGATATCGAAATCTCTAGATATCTAGGACATCATTTTTTATTATTTGTTTGACCATCAACTATCTAGATATTTGTATCTCTAGATACCTAGAATATTCTTAACACTCCACTATAGCTCAATTCAAACTTTATAATTTTTTCACTAGCCCACAGTCATGGCTCTTTTTATACCGTATGACGAGGGTTTGAGGCCAAAACTTCAATCCCCAAATTTTCAAGAAATTATAATCTTTTGTAAAGTATTCAAGCATGCTTTGATGGATTGGAAGTCATTCGAATAGGGCATAGACCTTCCAAGAAGACTTTTGAAGGTACAAAAATATTTCGTTGTCTGAAAGGAATCTAAGAATTTACCCAAACCTAGGTTACTTCTGAGAAGAATTCTAGGAAATCTCTAAAAACCAAACACAATAACTCACCCCTTGAAATCAGGTTTTCCTCACTCCTGTCTTACTACAACCTCATATTTCAAACTCTAGACACTTGGAGTTTTTGGTGTTGAGTATTTTTGTTTACCTCTTGAGAGAATGGTGTTACTATTACCCCTGAGTGACATATCAATAAACTATCTTATAGATTTATCCAAACCATGGTATTTCAACATCTTTCCACTTTCAAATGAGTAATGCAACACAACACTTTAATTCCATAGTTACCCTAGCATTGACTAACACACTAATATAATACATGAAAATCCTTAAATATCATTTTATGTTTTTACATTTTATTTTACTAACCTTACATCTTACATTTATTATAGGTAACACACTTTAGAAATTTCCCCTATCTATAGAGTTCATTTGTGAGAGAGGTAGTAGCTAGTATCCAATTAGCATAATTTACCATTGTTCTTGCTGATTCGGCTAATCTACTTAAGCATATTCAGTAATCAAAGATGATAACACTAATGAAATTTTGAGAAATGATGAAATTTTATTAAAAGATGAATAATTACAAGTATGTGTTTCACTTATCATTCAATTAAAAAATGAAGGAGATCCACTTTTCACCCAACCACAGGCTGAGCTAAATTTTTCTTGCATCTAGCTATCTTGGAGGAATATTCCATGGCTTGACAAGAAGACTCGCAAAAGCATAGTGTTTAAAGTAGGGCACAAAAAATGAAGGCCACTCTCCTTAACAAATAGAATTTAGTATGCAACTTTTCAACCAACAAAGGAGGGTTCATTAATAACTCACATTTCTACAACAATAAGCCTCCATAGCATAAGGGAGCCCTTTTCCAGTCCAATAGTTTCTCTGTACATCCCCATTTTTAGTGCTTTTCATGTTTAATTTAGATGTATTACTTAGAACCTCACTTTACCATCTAGTTGAGGCTTATGGCTTCTACACTAAATTATTCACCCATTCACAACCCCATATAGGTTGATGTTCCTCATCAGGATTTTTGTGACCCTATATTAAGAGTTGTACTCTTAGCGCCAATGTGTGGATTTAGTTTGAATTTCATTAGTTATATGTATCTGTATTCATAACCACAAAAAATGCGTGCAACAAGAATCTTGTTCACTCTCCCATGTGAAGTAGCACACACCCTCATGTGCTCATTTCATGGTTGCTAAATTACCATCTACTCTCATGAGAATTTGGGGGCACTATCTTGAATTACATTGTCTATTAAGATTGTTTCAAATATATATGTTTCCCATACATGAAAGTCATATGTCAATCCCATTCTTCTCATAATTGTTGATAATTGAATAGTTCAAATATTAAATTCAAATTTAAAGATAAAGGAAAGCTAAACTTAAATTTAGGATTTGAGAAAAAAATTACCAAGTTAACCCTCACAACTTCTTTATACTCATAGAATAGTCCATCCAACAAAATAACTGGCCAGAATAAATAAATAAATAAGTTACACTAAAAATTTAATTTTTATTAATCATTTCATGGCTGCTAAATTACAATCTCCTCTCATGAGAATTTGGGGGCGCTATCTTGAATTACATGGTCAATTAAAATTGTTTCAAATGGATATGTTTCTCATACATCAAGAAAGTCATATCCAATTCTTCTCATAATTGCTGATAATTGAATAGCTCAAATATTAAATTCAAATTTAAAGATAAAGGAGAGCTCAACTTAAATTTAGGATATGAGAAAAAAATTACCAAGTTAATCCTTGGAACTTCTTTATAGTCATAGAATAGTCCATCCAACAAAATAACTAGCCACAATAAATAAATAAATTACACTAAACATTTATTTTTTATTAACAATCTATTAAAATAAACAGCAGATTATATCAAATAATTTTTTCAAAATATACATACCCTGGGTCTCCACTATCATCAATCAACATACTTACTAAATTCATATATATATATATATAACTTAAACTTACCATAGGTTGCAACATAATTACAAAATATCATTTAATAAATAAATATATCTATCTATATATATATAACCTAAATTTCAAAGAATATTTTCTCATCTTTCCTAATCACTTATATAAAATTATACTAGCAATTGTCCCAAAAGGTACAAAGAGAGGCCGATAGGATTATTAAATTGGAATTGTTGACTTTTTCTAGAAGACTTAATTGGTTTGTGGAAAACCTTGTTTTCTTGCACTGAATCATTGTGCAATTACTTTTTTTAGATGTTTTGTTTATATCTATATTACAAGGGACACATTGAATGTCTTATTTCATTTCTAGTATCCTTACTAATATCCTTTCCATGCTTTCTCTTGATCAATTTGATGAAATATTCCATTATCCTTTGGTCAAAGTCCTCACCTACATATTAGTGTACATCCCAGTAAGTTCAAAGCTCGAAAGCAAACCAAAAAGTCAATGATAACCACCGTGCACGTATTCAAATTCGTAATGTAAAACTGCCAGATAGAGTTCAGATAGATTACCTCCAAGATGGGTATCACCGTTTGTAGCCAAAACCTCAAAAACTTCGTTCTCAATAGTCAGAACGCTGACAACAAATGTGCCACCGACAAGATCAAAAACAACAATATTTTTCTCTCCACCCTTCTTGTCCTAGCCATAAGCTATCGCTGCAACTGTGGGTTCATTGATAATGTGAGCTACATTCAAGCCAGCAATAACACCAGCATCCTTCATTGCTTGGCGTTGTGCATCAGTAAAATAAGTTGCGCAAGCCCACATGTTAACAGTGACAATGCAGTGAACAATTGGTTACCCACAACCTCATTAAAAAAAAAGTTGAAAAGAAAGCATACCAGGGACAGTCACCACGGCATCCTTTATAGTCTTGCCAAGGAATGCTTCTGCAATCTCCTTCATCTTAGTCAAAATCATAGCACTGATTTCCTCAGGGCTAAATACCTTTGTCTCTCCATCTCGTACCTGAACTTGAATATAAGGTTTCTCTTCTTTGTTCACAACCTTGTATGGTACGAGTTTCATATCCTTTTGAACTTTTTTGTCTTCAAACCTATATAAAACAAATGTTTTCATTTAATTGTGCTCATCAAGTAAAAGTTTTAAATCATTTTCGTGATATTTGGATAGGGCAGAAACCAAATCCTGATCTGACCCCAACCAAAATGTTGCTCAACCCTTGACTTAACATGCCAATTTCATGATTGGCACCCTTGTGGGTTCAATATCAAGGCAATAATTAGACTTGCAATAAATATAACTGTCTAATAAATGGGCAAATCAAAGATCGGAGTACTTACTTTCTCCCAATGAATCTCTTGACATCAAAGATAGTTCGTTCTTGACATCAAAGATGGTTCGTTCGGCGTCAGTCAAAAGAAAGAAGCAGAATTTAAACCAAAATAAAGGGTAAGAAAATAGGATCTGCGACTCGGCAATTGCAACGAGCTCCTCCCTGATCCAATTCCGATTCGAAGGTGGCATAAGCAAGCTGGCATACTGTTGGAGATCCTTGATATCCTTGTAAATACTCTTGGAAGACTTCTTCCTTGCCAGTGCAAATACGACAACATCCATACCATACTCATTCATATAAACCTAAATATTGACCTCATCCTTACAAGGCACTATAGAATTATACATCCTCGAGATTAGAGCAGCAACAACTGGAAGAAGAGTTTGCGCAGCAGTCCATCCGTTCACCTTGGGGCGTATAGACAGTCGAGGGTATTCTCCATATTCATTATCTCTGCTATTCCACTTCAATAGGAATATTTTTTGAAATCTTTGTTTTAAGCTTAATTGAATGCAGAGAATGAAATGGTCATAACTGGATCTGCGTATTACATACCACAACTTGAATGTCTATAAATGTATTGATCATATTGTAGATTGCCCATCCACCTTAAACCCAAGGTTAAGATCTGATCAAAGTAAAAGTGTTGACGAAAAGAAACAAGTGTTTCATCTGATCAAAGTAAAAGTGTTGACGAAAAGAAACAACTCAGAGTAAAAGTGTTGACGAAAATTTGATGCATAGGAAAGGCATATCGGCCTAATATCGGCCTAAATATAGAATTTGCTGACCCAAACAAAAGTCGAATTATACTGAAAAAACAAATGAATTCAATCATTCCTGCAACGAAAAATCACACCTAATGTCGCAGGCCTCAGTGGAATTAGAAAATTTTGAAGGGAGTTATACGAGTTTGGCTTTTAAGTATGTGAACCAGTCACTCTGGGCTTGGATCTGTTCGCTGCAATGGAGTTTTTATTGGGTCTATATTTCAACCGTCGGCGAAAATCAAGGCTGTCACAATCTGAAATCAAAATAATTCCAAAGACTAACTTTGGAACATTAAAATCAGATGAAAGTTATAACTGCGGGATTTGTTTGGAGTTGATTGAAGATAAAGATGAAGTCCGGCTTCTTGGCTCTTGCAACCATTATTATCATATTTCATGCATCGATCAATGGCTGAAGAGATCTAAGTGCTGCCCCACTTGCAGAAGTGTTGTTAAGCCTCATAATACCGTTGCAGTATAGTTGTTTTCTATGTTACAGTAAGTCTAAATATGAGCTTCTGTTAGGTTGTGTTTGATCATCTGCACAAAACATTTTTCAGAGTTCCATCAATTCGTCCAGATACTCTGCTGGCTGGCTGTTTTGTATTAGATCATCTGCACAAAAAAAATTTCACAGAAGTCCATGGGTTTATCCAGATCTTCTGCTGGTTGACTGTTTTGTATTAGATCATCTGCACAAAGCATTTTTCACAGAAGTCCATGGGTTCATCCAGATCCTCTTCTGGCTGGCTGTTTTGTATTAGATCATCTGCACAAAACATTTTTCGCAGAAGTCCGTGGGTTCATCCAGATCCTCTGGTTGGCTGTTTTCCTTTTTTTTCTCTGACCATAACTCTGGCATGTATTTCTGCCACTCAGGTTAACATATCTGCAATGCTGTTGTCTTTTCCTTCACTGTATACAATGTCAAAACTGAATCCATCCCACCAGAGTTCTCATATAGTAAAAAAATTCTCTGTCCAGGCGCAGTTCCAGCCACCTATTTTCCTCTTTTTCGGCTATGTGATGAATGAAATGCATGGCAATTGCATTGAAGAGGCAGAGGGAGGAAAGCTTTATAATAGAAACAGCAAGGCTGATGAATACTCTGGTGCATGGCGTCCATAAAATCTTGCGTTTTGCCAAAACGAGTACTCAGGCTTTCTTGATTTTTCGTTGTTTCTTTTTCTGGTTAAGATCTTTTCTGGTTCAGATCAACGGATCAAAGTGTCTCAGCTGATCAAACGGCTCAGACTAAAAGTGTTGACCAAAAGTTGATGCATAGGAAAGGCCTATCGGCCTAATAAGGGAAAAATAAAAAAAGACTTATAATCTTTTACAGCTATAAACATCCTAATTTAAGTTCATGTACAATGTTCATGAGAATAAATGTTTAAAGCAAAAAAAACAAAACAAAATTACCCCGTATTTCAGTTAAACATTTTCTATATAGTTTAATCAATAAAGACAAATGAGAATTATCCGTGAATGTATCAGTGAGCCTGTGTTTTATTTATAGAAAAAATAAAAAAAATTAAGTTGGATAATATGTTCATAAAGCCTTAGTAACCTACTTAGCATTTTAATATCTTGCAGAAAAATATATTAAACGGTGGAATTTTTTATTTTTTTAACCTACAAAATTAAAATGCAGGGTTTAAATTATTCAGAAAATACCATGGAAAATGACTGCATGGGAAAATTCGCTGAAAACTTTACATTTATATGTTTTCTAAGGGGATATATTCAGTGGTTTTTTATTACCCTGCAAGGCCAAATATATTTCTGCTGTTTTACATAAATGAATTTTGTGTAACTTTTCTAATATGATAAGTGGTTTTTTCTATCGTCTAATTTAATTTATAGATAAAAAGTATAGTTTTATAGTAGTGGGTAATATAATTTTAAGATTTTTTTGTTATTTAAAATATATTTGTGAATGCATAAATAGATTTAGTGTAATTTAATGAAAGGTATAGTTTTTACTGGAATTAATGGAAATTGGGCATTATAATTTTAAGATTTTTTGTTATTTAAAATAATTTTTGAATGCATAAATAGACTTAAAATACTTGAAAACTTTCCAAACACTCAAATTATGCAAAGTAAACAATGTACAATCAAAATTTTAAAAATCTCTATTAATTAAAATTAAATACAAACTTGATAAATAAAATCACTTCCTAGACAACAAATATTTTTTATTACCATAGCCAAGCAAATGATTTTTGTGTAATAAACCATAAGTGAAGTTGTCTAGATGGTAATCTTTATTATATATTAAAAGACTACCACTGTAATGTTTTTTATAAAAGTATTATTTCTTGAGAGGAAACGTAAATTATGAACAGTATTAGATATACTAGGGTTATATTTAATATATAATTACCTATTATTGTTTGACTACTTTACATTCAAAAGTTGAATTAACTCATTCAATTTTTATCTGGACTCTCGAGTCTCTACAATTTTTAAATAAATTATAAAATTTAACGCAAATAAAAATATACAAAATACAAATACGAAGAGCAAAATGTAAAATATTTGGACTCACTTTCTTATACTTCTGTGATATTATTCCTCAGGTAAAAGATGTCTTCTCAATCTATCTTCAAATCTGAATTTTTGGAATATTTAAACTTTATCCAGAACTAATTTTGCGGTTAGTAAACGATCTTAATTATGATTAAACTAGAAATCGAATTGCTCTCTCAACAAGATGAGCATTTCACCGTGACGGTTGATGTTTGCCACAATGCCGAAAAAACCCCTGGGGAACGATTTAGTGCATAGGCAATCGATCAATCCATCCAGCATTGCGTGACGTCGAAATTTTTGAGAGATAGACAACTTTGTATTAAATAGCAGACAAACATCATTGGAACGGAAGGTAACTATAGGAATAAGAGAAAGCCGGTATTTTAATTGGTAATCAGAACCTTTTTAATGATGAAAATTCTACCCGTTACAGAAAATAAAATGAAAGGTTCTGAATGTCCACATGGTGCGCATAGAATCAAATTCGGACACATTACAAATCAGAAAGTGAAGCGGCATTTTTAATTTGGACATGTCAGAAATCACAAGGTGAAGTCGGCAATTTTATTAGTAATCAGAACCTTTTTAATAATGAAAATTCTAAGTCGGCATTTTAATTGGTAATCAGAACCTTTTTAATAATGAAAATTCTACACATTTGAAATAAAATAAAAGTTTCTGAACCGCCCAAATGTTGGGCATAGATGGAAATTCAGACACGACCCATATCACCAAAAGGTTGCGTATATAAAGACAGAGCCTTTTCATACATGGTATTCAATTAGATAGATTCCTTCATTAAATATCTCCACACAGCCTCTTTAATGGAAACCTAAACCACGGTTAACCTAGAGGACACTTCCACTACGACAATATCTAGAAAGCATATTCACAAATTGACGGCGTTAGTATTCATGTGGCTATGACTACCCTAATTCATGGCAAGAAGTTGAAATATCACTAACGCTCATGGAATAGCATGGGTGTCCTAATGCTAATACAAGGGAACAAGTGGCGGCAGCAATGCATGCAGTACGTTGTTTTGATCATTTCATCTTCTCCAACCGGCAGTATTCTCTCTAAGCGTTGAATTAAAGAGCAGCAACGGGCAACCCAAACCCATTTTGTTCTGCAAACTACGTGCGTCGAAATGGCGTCGCGAGGGAGGGGGGAGCAGCGTTTGACGGCCTTTCTACGAACAGTGCGAATACGTAGTGATGGCTACCGATGAAAGCCCTTGGAATCTCGTACCTTACAATTTCTGTAACCGAAGATAAATATCTAATATCTAACAAAAGTCGAAGAGAAAAACAAAGAGTAGAGGAGAGGATTAATAGGATTATATTGCAAACAGGAGTAATAAATTATTTTAATGAAACTGGACTAAGTGAAAATTAACCATGGGAGGGATTGTTTGGAATTAGATTCTTTACTATTCTTTTAATTACAACCACATAAAAATTCAATTAAGATGCTTGATATGTGTGAGCTAGGTTTACAGTTTAAAAAGTTGATTTAATGTATATTTATTCTTCTTCTTCTATTTTTAGAGATCCCCTTCAAATTGTTTCAGTTTTTTCACTTTATTGTATACTTCAAACCTCAGTTTCTTCGTTTATTGGTCCAGTTCTTCTTCCATCCAAATTGTTTCAGTTTTTTCTTGCTATTGTATCCTTCAAACCTTAGTTTCTTCATTTTTTGGTGCAAGTCTTCATTCCATGTTGGTGCAGTTCTTCTTCCATCCAAATTGTTTCAGTTTTTTCTCTTTATTTTACACTTTAAACCTCAGTTTGTTCGTTTATTGGTGCAGGTCTTTGTTCCAGATTGTCTAAGAATGTCATGCACTTCTTCAAAAATCAACTTGTATGTGGACTGCTGCCACATGCCATCCTTTGTTGTGTTGTTTCCATCATCATTATGCTGCAAGATGAAACCATAATACAATTTTATGTCTTAAGGAATCCAATAACTGAAAAATTATTAATATTTTCATCATAAAAGTATTCAAGGTTCATTTCTGCATGTTTTATGTAAAACTAATTTAGAAATGGTGTTGCAAGGCATGCTTCAAGGAAATTTAAATATTCTTCCTCTATCTCTGTTTTCTCTTGCTCGTCTTCCTTTTTTGCCTATATATCTATATTTGCCTATGTTTCCGTCTTTCCAGTGCTTTACTAACTTGGGCTTCTGCAAACAGGTTGTCTTACACTTGGTTTTCAGATTCAAGTGGGATTATCTCACCAAATTGCATCATGTAATTATGATTTTTTTGTTGCATCACCATTCATCATTAACTAACTATGCTTCATCAAAATTTACATCAACAATATTAATTACTGGATTTACTATAACCCTGACCTCTCCAATGGAAGCTTCACTTTCATTAGTAAGCTCTATTGCTTGATTCATGGAAATTTCATCAACAAGATTTGTTGTTGGATTCACCAAATTTTCATTATCAAGCTCTCTTGCTATATTTACCAAATCTTCATCCACTTACAACTGTGTTTAGCGGGATTGAACAAACTTTTCATCTTGATGTAAATCATAGTTACCAAGTTCGAATTCGAATTCGGATTCGAATTCGATACGATACGATAAAAATTCGAATAGAAAATTTTTAATTCGTAAAAAATTCGACACTATACATCTTAAAAATTATCATTTTAAATTTTTTTTGTTGTAACTTGATATTTTCAGTCTTTTTTAAAAATTATATTTGAATTTTGAATAAAATCCAATAAATTAGATAATATAATAACTTTACAAATACAATTCACTAAAAATAACTTCACTTCCCTTCAATACTTCTTTATTTCTAAATTTAAATCTAAAATATTTTTCTAATTTTAAAACTGATTTATCGAAAATCCTTAGTAATAAATATAAACATTTTTAAAAATATCTGAAATTCCATAAAATCAATTAACATCTATTACAAATTAACAAACTATTACGAATTCTTTTTTTTCTTATTTTACTGGTTTTTTAACCCATAAAAACAATAATAAAATTATAAATTATAAACTTCCCTATTCCACTCTGATTTCCCAGTTTTTTTCGTTCAGCCCGGATACCATCCTACCACTATTCTACCACTAGTTGTTCCACCATTCATATTCTCTCGTAGTGAATGAACAATCTGCTCCCTCTAAGTAAACCACCAACCACAACCACAAACTTTGAAGCGTTTAATTTTTCATTTAACCATCGTTGAAAACAGAATAATACGGTATTCGTATGGAATGGGCGAATTTTCGAATTCGTTAGCTTGATTCGGCGAATTTGGTAACTATGCTTTTAAATACATGAAAATTTAAATATCAAGTTACTCTATTTCATTTTTACAATATGTTTTCAAATTTTTGTTATTAAAATACTTCCTGAGCCTTCTCTATTTCATTTCACTTTGAAAATGACTTTTTCTTCGTTTCACTTTGAAGCTGATTTCTTTTCTGAACTGCTTTGTCCCTTCATTCTCTAATATTGTCTGACTCCAAATTTTGTTTGTCTAACCATACATTGTATGGTCGTCTAAATTATACGTAAGCCATTGCATATCCTTAGATGCCAAAGTACAAAGAATAATCAAAATCCACAATGATAACTCTATTGTTATTTTTCATTTCCTCCAATGTATTAAACACAGGTGTGAGGAGAAATTTCAGAAGATTTGTAGTGTTCAAATCACCGGATACCATATGAATCGAAGACTGGTCGCGATGGAGGATCATAAATCTTCTGAGAAAGGGAAGGCAGGGAAGGCTTCGGTAGACTGTTATTCTAGCACTACGATCCCGACGATAAAGGTCTGGTTTACGAACTGGAACATGCTCTGGTCGTGGAGGATAACCGGCCATGAAAATCACAAATTGCAATAATATTTAAGAAATTTATTTGTCAACCATTCCTACCGAATTGAATTTTAGCGAATTATGGACCGAACCGAACCGAACCGCCGAATTTCCGAATTCTTGAGGCCGATTCGGCCGAATTTGGTAACTATGATGTAAATATGTGACTATAGATCCACCTTTATCTTCAACTTCAATGCTTCCCTTAAACCATAACACTTTTCAAGGGTATCCCATGGCTCATTGGGTGCCTTTGCATCTAAAATCAAGGGAAAAATGTTGCCATCCATAAATTCAATGCGAAGGCATCTTTTTCCCTCTTTACTTCCAAATCTAAAAAGGTCTCAAGCATCTAGTATTGTAGCTTTGACCGTTTTAGCCTCTTTTCTTTGACCGTTTTAGCCTCTTTTCTTTTCCATTTTTTGACTTTTGGCTCAATACAACTCAACAATAAAAGCAAATTGTCCAACTGCAATTATAAAAACACCCTACTTTTTTACTTCACAAATAAATGAATCTACGAATTTTCACAAAAAAAATTCTTTCCCGGAAAGTTTTAAAAAATATCACCATGCTTTCTTTTTTAATCTCCATTCAAAAAAACTCTACTTTATTGAATGTTTCAAAAAACCTATTTTTTAATCAAATATGCTCCCTTCTTTTAAAAAAAAATCCTTTAACAACTCTTTTAAATCCCGTTTTAAAATATTGAAAAAAAAAAAAAAAAACTTAACCTAAATAAAGTTATTTTTTAAAGAAAATAAGAACGACCCTTTTTAAAAGGACTCTGTGGTTTTTTTAAAAGTAAAATTGCCTTTCGAAATCCCACGAAGAGTTTTCATATGAACTTTACTTTTTTACTTTTCGAAAAGGATGGACTCTTGCTCTTTGATTTTGCTAACGCATCACGAAAGGGTGGTGAGGCCGGGTGCTAATTCCTTTCTGGACAGTGAAGGTCGAGGTTAGTGCTCTAGCGCACGCAATGCATAAGAAACTTGCGTGTTTTCAAAATTGGGTAATTTTCAGACCCATAACGCGGTGTCTGCTCGGCCCACTTGCGTTATAATGGTTTGATAGTAACATGCAGGACGTGTTATAGCTTCAACAAAGAGATAAAAAAGAAGGTCTGGCTTCTTTCTTTAGAACTAAATTTCTTTCCGCTGTATCTTCGTAGAGGCTTCTTGAAACTTCTCATGCTTTCTCAAAGACATATGCAGGCTCGTCCTCCTTCGAACTTCTAATGCTCTCTCAAAGAGTCTTATGCAGGCTCGTCTCTTCTCTCTGGTACTCTCACATCCCTCACGTTGATGATCTTTCCAGGAATCTTATGCAAACTAGCTCCAATATCAAGACAAAAATTGAAGAGAAAAAAAACGTTGTCAAATACCGAGAGAGAGCATAAATTTCTCGCATACAAACTCACATTAAAATCACCTCATTGCTACAATTTTTGTTTTTTTTAATGTATCGAATATTCTAGACAACATGATGGTATATCTACTACGCTTACCATTCTAATATTAGATATTTGTCTCTCACCTTCTCTTTTACAATTACAAATTCAATGAGATACTGGGTATCACTCGGTTTAACATTCAATTTGGAAGGGGGTCGTCTAGGGTCATGGTCCCTCTGGTTGGACTACCATTATAAAAATTGAGGTTATGGAACCTAACAATAGAAAAGAGGTGCCCCATAGACTTTGCTCAAAGAAGACAACCTAATACCCCACCCTTAAACACTTAATTATCATTCTTTTATTAATAAATTGCCTGAAGTGGCTACGTTGGCTCACGCCGTGGAATGTTTCCCTCTTTGAGGGTTTTAACCACATCAAAAATACTGGTGTTTAGATCTGTGATCTGTTTATGAGCGGTGTCCTTTGGTGTTCTGTCTGAGGAACTTACCCTGTAAATTCCTACAAGGTGAGGGTTCTGAAGGCGTTAACAGTCACAAACCACGCACAATATCTAGACTCAGTGAAAACCTTAGTTGACAGAGCCATACAAGGAACCAATGAAAAATTGAAGAGTGGCAAAGCTTACTAGCAGGACCGAGAAGTGCCTCGCCGAACCCTTCCACTGAAGCCCTCAGCACTATAGAGCTAGCGTTTGCGAGAGTCAGCAAAAACATCAATTACAAGGGAGGAAAATATAGAGCGAGAGGGAAACCAAGTTGTTGAAATGGACTGTAACCATACCTGAGAGCTTGTAGTAGCATCGTGGACAAACATTCCACGAACAACAACAATTAACTGTGGTGAACAAGGAACAAGCTAGGTTAAAGACCGAGGAAGAAAGTTTTGGTGACTAAAGCAAGGACAGTGCATTTACCTGATTATCGTGCCGGAAGCCAAAGGAAGCCATTAAGCCAAACTGAGAACAAGCCACCATGGAAATGCCAACTGTAATGAGAATTCCAATGCCGAAGTTTATACACGACAACCTAAAGACATTATGACAGAGAGGAGCCGAAGCTCGACAGAGGACTTAGCAAGTCACTGTTGGATGATCCGGAGCAAGCTATGGACTGAGGAACAAGGAAAACATACATGCAGAGACAGACAAGCAAAAATGCCCACAGCGTAAAGCATAACCACAGATTTAGACTTGTAGAGCTTGGTAGCAGACCCACGGCCAACGACGACAAATGACCAAAAGAGCTAACAACCTGGGAGAAGAGTCTAGGAGTGAGCAGGAAGCACACATATCCAAGCAAAGATTGTTCTTAATGAGATCATTAAATGTCATACCAACTGCAAGCTAAACACCCTTTGCATTTCATACATGTGTCAAGCCTATTATATGATTTAATCAATCACACAAATATTACATAAATCATTCCCACACGTTCGTTAAACAAAATCAAATCATTCACATATTATAGTGTTATAAGGGCATTTGGGCTGGGTGCCATCAACTATGCACCTTGAAGTAGTTATTCAATGCTAGAAAACACATTTTAGCTTCTTCATCTTTCTTGACCTCACCGTCAAAAGTAGCAATAATTTCCTTTATGAACTCCTAAAGTGAGGAACTATTTTCTAGCATTTTCATCTGTTTCTTTTGCAACCGTGATTTGGTTGCCCTACTTGATCTTTTATCCAAATAGTATTCATTATCACTAGAGGTGTCCAATAAAGTTTCCTCACTATATGTATATGTCATGGTACTCTTGTGCCTCTTCCTTCAAATTATTCTTCTTTTAATGATGACTTATTGTTCATATTTTTGAATTTTTTATTATCTAGGAATCCTCTTTCACTAATATGTTTTCACATTATTGAGAGTTGGACAATGTTGCAACTCTTTCTATAAATACAAGTTTCTTTATAACAACATTTCATTTACTTTAGTGGACCTCGCCTATGCTCTAATGATACTTTCATTATCTACCTTATATATTTAAAGTTCATCTCTCAAGCTTCTCATTGCTTCCAAAAAATTAAGAAGCATCTAAACAACTTTTCTATCACTTCAATATTCTTCCTTGTTGAAGTATTTTACAAGTTATTCAAAACCATTCTACGTACTGAAAATTCCTTGATTATTTTACTGCTATATGAGTATTATTATGTGTTGAATATACATACCTATGTGAGTGCAATAAAAATAAATTAATTTCAAACTAGCTTATCTCTCTGTCCATGAAAGAATTAGTCTGTATTTTAATGCTTTTCTATAGTTGCATGTCACACATTGAGATTTGTTAGTCAGCCAACAAGTAACAAATATCAAAACAATTTAAAATCTAGATTTAGTAATTTATTATAGAAAAACATTATTTTTATAAAATAAAAAATCAATTAGCATGACCAAAATCACTCACTCTCTATGATCCCATCAGACATTGAGATTTGTTAGTCAGACAATTAGTAACAAATATCAAAACAATTTAAAATCTAGATTTACTAATTTATTATAGAAAACATTATTTTTATAAAATAACAAATCAATTAGCATGACAAAAATCACTCACTCTCTATGATCCCATCAACACTGCATGTTGAACCTTCATTTTAGTACCTCTTTTTAAGGCACCTAGTTCCCTGATTAAAAATTTAAGAGAATGTAGTGATTGGACGCAATTTGGAAGGTTTCTTTATAAGGATTGTGTTATCGAAAATTATCTTCCTCTTAGCACCTCAAAAATATATTCTATGATCATCATCATTTTCATCTTACCAAAAAGTATCCAAAGCTATAAATTTCATCCAAATTTGATCAATGCTCACTAAGTTATGTCCACAAAAGATTTATCCGTATCATATCCAAGCCAAAATACATACCATCGAAACATGATAAACCTGTGATAATCCAAATAAAACCACCATACCAAGCCACATTAGGCACATGTTGTTTACATGTGGTTTACCATTCCTATGTGTCACCAATTAATAGGGTCACAACCCTAGCAAGACACATTACCCTGATCCCTTCGCAATAATTTTTCAACTTCTCGTCTTCTCCATTCTCCACATTTTTAGATGCATCTAGATCTAGAACGAGATTAAGGGTACTAATGTCCATATACATTTGTCTTTGTAAATCAAGATCATCTACTTTCTTGAAAATTCCACATCTTCCTCAATGTAAGCTTCTACTCAAGATCATCTGTACATTACCTTACTCTACCATTCACTGCTCTACCTTGTCATCCACTTCTCAACATGAGAAAACCAATCCCATCCAAATATGTATACTTATGGCTATTTGAAGCTTGTTATCTAAATAAGAACTTAATAATGACAAGTTTTCGAAAGTTTTTTATTCCTAAATTACGTCTCGACATCACCCTCACCATTTAGGTGGAACTACATATGTCATGTCTGCTTGTGGGCAACTTTATGACACATCAAAAACACAAAATTGGCATGCCTCATTATCGTGGCATATAAGCATGTCATATCATTCTGTTAGATCAGCCCTATCTACTTGTAGGTTCTCAAAGTTCTACCATGTATTCCAAATAACCACCACATGGTTAACTATGTTAGTATCTAGGATTAGAACATTTATGATTTTGGGTAATATTTTGCAGTCAATTTTTGCATATTCATAGATACCAAAATCTCTAGGTATGCAGGACATAAAATTTTATTATTTATTTGACCATCAACTATCTAGATGTTTCTATCTCTAGATATTTATAATATTCTTAACACTCCACTAAAGCTCAATTATGCCTTTAAAAATTCCAGTAGCCCAAAGTGATGGCTCTTTTTGTACCATATGACTAGGGTTTGAGGAAAACACATCAATCTACAAATTTTCAAGAAATTATTATCTTTTGTAAATAACTTAAACATTCTTTGTAGGAATGAAAGTCACTTCAATATGGAATAGACCTTCGTAAAACACTTTTGAAGGTACAAAATGTTTCATAGTCACAAAGGAATCTAAAATTTGTCCTCACCCACGTTATTTCTCACAGAAAGTATAGGAAATGTCCAAAAACCAAACCCACAACATCAACCCTCGAAATTAGGTTTTCCTCACTCCTCTCTTACTACAATCTCATGTTTCAAACTCTAGACACCTATAGGTGCTAAGTATTTTGGTGTACCACTTGAGGAAACAATGTTATTATTACTCATGCACAACAGATCCATAAACTATCTTACAGAGCTATCCAAACCATGGTACTTCCACACCTTTCCACTTTCAAATAAGTACTACAACACAACTCTTTAATCCCATAGTTTCCCTACCATTGACCAACACACTAACATAATACATGAAAAGCCTTAAATCTCATTTTATCTTTGTACATTTTAGTTTACTAACCATATATCTTACATTTATCATAGGTAACACACTTTACAAGTTTCCACCATCTATAGAGTTCATTCATAAGAGAGGTAGTAGCTAGTATCCAATTAGCATATTAAACATTGTTCTTTCTCATTGTGCTAATCTATTTAAGCATATCCAATAACCAAACCTAATAACATTAATGAAAGTTTTAGAAATAATGTGATTTCATTAAAAGATGGATACATACAAGTATGTGTCTCACTTATCATGTGATTAAAAAATTGAGATCCGATTTTCACCCAACCATAGGCTCAACTATATTTTTCTTGCATCTAGACATCTTAGAAGAAGATGCCATGGCTTGACAAGAAGACTCAAAAAGCGGTAGGGTTTGAAGTAGGGCACAAAATATGAGGGTTGCTCTCCTTAACAAATAGAAGTTAGTATGGATCTTTTCAACCAACAAGCGAGGGTTCATTGACAACTCACATTGCTACTACAATGAGCCTCCATAGGATAAGGGTGCCCTTTTTTAGGCCAATAGTTTCTCTGTACATCCCTGTTTTTAGTGATTTTCATGTTTAATTTAGATGTATTACTCAAAACCTAACTTTACCTTCTAGCTCAGGCTTATGGCTTCCACACTAACTTCTTCACCCATTCACAACCCCATATAGGTTAATGTTCCTCCGAAGCATTTCTTAAATCTCTATTCATGACTTGTACTCTTAGCGCCAATGTGTTGATTTAGTTTCTATTCATGAGTTATATGTATCTTATTCATAACCACACCAAAATCATGCAACTAAAATATTCTTCATTCTCCCATGTGAAATAGCACACACCCTCATGTGCTCATTTCATAGTTGCTAAATTAAAATATACACTCATGAGAATTTGGGGTCGCTATCTTGGATTACATGGTCAATTAAAATGGTTCCAAATGGATATGTGTTCCATACCTCAAGAAAGTCATATGCTAGTCCCATTCTTCTCATAGTTATTGATAATTGAAGAGTTCAATTATTACATCCAAATTTAGAGATAATGGACATCTCAAATTGAATTTAAGGTTTGAGAAAGAAACTTGCCAAATTAACTCTTACAACTTCTTTATACTCAAAGAACTGTCCATCTAATAAAATGGCTAGGCACAAAAAAAACCACATAGATATTATATTAAATAAATCTGGTCAAAATATATATACCATAGATCTTGAACATTATCAATGTTAAATATAACTATATAAACCTTGTTTTATATATATATATATATATAAAACTTAAACTTCAAAAAATGTTTTTCAATCTTCCTTAATCATCTATATAAAATCATGCCTTTAACATATTATTGGAGAAAATTACTTTTAATCTTTTAAAGATATAAACATCCTAATAAAAACATGTACACTATTCATGAGAATAAATATCTAAGATTATCATAAAAAGCAAATTTACCATTATATTTTACTTAAACTTCTTTCAAGGACAACCCATATTTCTCCCTCAGTGAGCCTGTGTATTATTTATAAGAAACAATTAAAAAAAAAAGTTGGTGTATAATTTCATAAACCGTGAATAACCTACATAGCATTTTAATGTCTTGTATAAAAATATATTAATGGTACAGTGGAACTTTTATTTTATGCAGGGTTCAAACTATTCAGGAAATACCATGGAAAATGACTGCATGGGAAAATTGGCGGAAGCGTTTACATTTATATGTTTTTATTAATGTTTTTTGGGAATATGTTGAGTGGGAATATTTGCGCAATTGCATATAAATGAGCTTTAATTTTTTTGAGATGATCTGTGGTTTTTTATTACCTAGCATGATAAATGATATCTGTGCAATAGGATATAAGTGAACTTATCTCGATGGTAATCTCTATTATTTATTAAAGGACTACGAGTGTAATTTCATAAAAAATAATTATTCTAATTTAATATTGTAATGTTTTTTTTAATAACTACGAGTGTACTTTCATAAAAAAAAATTATTCTAATTTAATATTGTAATGTTTTTTTATAAAAGTATTGTTTTTTGAAAGGAAAAGTAAATTATTAACCGTAGTAGATATATGTAGGTTATATTTAAGATGAAATTAACTATCATTGTTTGACTACTTTACACTCAAAAGTTTAATTAACTTATTCAAATTTAAGAACTAGAGCCAACTGGAGTCTGCTCAGTACTATCTTCAGACCTGAATGGTATATTTATCAATCTATCTTCAAATCTGAATCGTTGGAATAAAACAATCATGCTGTTAGTAAACAATCTTAAATATGATAAACTACATATCGAATTGCTCTCTCAACAAAATGAGCACTTAACCGCGAGGGTTGATGTCTGCAACAATGCCGAAAAACCCCGCTGGGGAACGATTAAATGTATAGGCAATCGATCAATCCATTCAGCATTCCGTGACGTGGATTGTTTTTAAATATAGACAACTTTGTATTAAATAGTAGACCAACATTATTGGAAAGGAAGGGAACTATACGAATAAGAGCAGCCGGTATTTTAATTGGTAATCAGAACTTTTTTAATGATGAAAATTCTACCCATTACAAATAAAATAAACTAAAAGGTTCTCAATGTCCAAATGGTGCGCATAGAATGAAATTCGAAGACGTTACAATTCACAAAGTGAAGCGGTCATTTTAAATTCGGACGTGTCACAAATCACAAGGTAAAGTCGGCGTTTTTATTGGTAATCAGAACCTTTTTAATAATAAAGGTTCTACAGATTTGAAATAAAATAAAGGGTTCTCAACCGCCCAAATGTTGCGCATATAAAGAAATTCAGACACGATATAACTCACCAAAAGGTACCTCCCATTGTTGCTTATATAAAGACATGAGGCTTTTCATACATGGAATTGAATGCAATTGAATGAGATAGATTCCTTCATTAAATATCTCCACCAGCCTGTTTAACGGAAAAGTAAACCACCGTTAACCAGCACGACACTTCGACTACTAAAATCTCTAGAAAGCATATTCACAAATTGACGGACTTAGTATTCATGTAGCTATGACTAGCCTAATGCAAGGCAAGAAGGTGAAATATCACTAACGCTCATGGAATAGCATGAGGGCCCTCATGCTAATACAAGGGAAGAAGGGACGGCAGCCATGCATGCAGTACCTACGGTCTTTTATCATTTCATCTTCTCCAAGCTGCGGTTTCTCTGTGCGTGTTGAATTAAACAACAGCGACAAAGGCAGCCTAAGCCCATTTTCTTGTGCAAACTGCCTATGTTGAAATGTCGTTGCTAGGTAGGAGGTGTTGGAATTACTACACACCTACATGCAAACTCTTAGTTAGAGCATCAGACTGCATGCAAGATTTCTTTTGCATGTTGGAACTACTACACAACTACATGCAAACTCTTAATTAGAGCATGGGATTGCATGCAACATTTTTTGCATGATTTACTCCTTCATTTGCTCATTTTTTAACTCTGCAACTTACTAGTTATCTCTGGAACTTGTTGTAAGTGTTGAGTCTTCTCATTGATCACCACTATAGTGCATTACCTTGGGATCTTCACCCAGTAATGCTATATCATGAGCATTGTAACATATTTTCTAATGAATCATTATTTTCTTCTTTCGATTTTCTTTTAGTGTTTTTGCTCTGCAAATTTGTGTGTTCAACCTTTACTAGGTAGATTCATCTATGTAGGTTTTCTAACACATTTACGTGATATCAGAGTCCACAGGTTAATAGATAAAAGGCGCACCAGCACATTATTTTGCAGGTATTACAGCTTGGAGATCGAAGATTGATAGAAAAATGGAGTTTCCCAAAGTATTGATCCTAACACCATACAACTATAACGAATGGAAGGACCAAATGGCTCGATACCTTCGTCAAAAAGGGTTGTACAAGATTACCATGGCTACAGAAGTGGAACCCACTTCAGCCATAGAGAAATCCAAGTACCTCAACCGTATGGATGAGGCGCACGGATCCATATGCATGTGCATTTCTCCAGAGTTGCAGTTTCATCTATCTACATGCAATACTCCCAATGAGATTTGGAAAAAAGTTGAAGATCTCTACGGGAAACAGGATGAGATGAAAGGACATATGCTCGAAGTGGAGCTGCTATCATTGGATCCATGGAGATATGATAGAATTCAAGACTTTTTCACCAAATATAATGATCTATTGTTTCAACTCAAGGGTTGTGGAATTGAAAAATCCAAGGAGGAGAGTCACCAAATTCTCTCTATTATGTCAAAGCTCAGACCGAAATACTCCTTCTTTGTGTCTACATTTCATTTAGTAAGGCTCGCAACAGGTAAATCCTACACTATGCCTTCTCTCAATCAATTTATGGAGTCCCTTATTTTTTAGCAAGATAAACTCATTGGAATGGGGAAAATCAAACCTCCAAAAGCACATGCACTTGCTGTGCATGATGGCAGCCAGAATAAAAATCACACATCTCATTCAAATAAAAAAAATTAGCAGCAAAAAGACAAGGGAAAAGCGCATTCCCATCTAAGGAAGGAAGGGTACACCAAGCCCTTCAATGACTCCTCCGGCTCAAGAAATGAAAAAGGGAAGAAAGGAAATAGATGAACCTACTGTGAAAGAGGATTCCATCCAGAATCCTCTTGCATGAAGAAATAAATTGACCAAATGGCAGAAATCCATCAGAAGCAGAACCTTGGGGATCACATCGCTCAGGGTGCCAAGAAGAAAACTAAGGATCTGCCACATGGGATAGGTAACAATTTTCATGCTTTAGTTGCAATTAATTCTTTTCCTGATGCATGGATTATAGATTTTGGTGCATCACATCATATGGCTGCTGCAATGGAAGTCTATTCCTCTTTGGATGCATGCAAAGGACCTCCCATCCTCATGAGAGATGACTTACCTATTGAGGTCACTAGAAAAGGTAGAGTGGAACTTTTACATGGAAGCTTTGAAGATGTGCTTCATGTTCCAAAACCTTCGGTAAACCTACTTTCAGTTTATCAGATCACTCATTCCGGCACAGGAAAGAGAGTGGAATTCACTCCAGATGTAGTAAACATATATGATCTACATAGCAGCGCCAAAATTGCAACTGGTGAGGTAAACAATGGAGCCAGACTGTATACATTTCCTGAATTTATTGAATCTGAATCCTCCTTATTGCTTACACATGTTGACGATAGTAGTAGGCTTTGGCATGAAAGGTTTGGTCACTTAAATTACAGGTATATGCAGTAGCTAAGCAAGAATGAGATGGTGGAAGGCTTGCCAAATATTAGTTTCTCCACAGGAGTTTGTGAAGGGTGTGTTCTTGGCAAACATCCTAGAGAAACGTTTGACACCGACAAGACTCACAGAGCATCCTCTCCTCTAGATCTGATGCATAGTGATCTCATGGGGCCCTTTCCTCATCCTTCCATCAACAAAGCAAGGTATGTTCTTACATTTATTGATGATTTCTCATGGTATAGTTTTGGTGTATCTTCTCAGGAAGAAATCTTAAGTTTTTGAGCACTTTGAAGATTTCAAAGCACTAGTTGAGAGACAGTCAGAGAGAAAGATCAAAGCCCTCCATACAGAAAATGGGGTGGAATATTTTAACACAGCACTTCGGAACCTTTGCCTTCAGTCCGGCTTATAGTTGCAGTACACATTTCCATACACTCAGCAGTAGAATGGAGCTACTGAGAGAAAGAACTTATCTCTCAAAGAGATGGCTTCCTGCATGTTGCATGCCAAGTCACTGCCTCATAAGCTCTGGGCTAAAGCACTTAATTGTGCTAACTACATCCAGAACAAATCTCCTCATAGGTATGTCAAGGATCAGACCCCCTTTAAGGCTTGGAGCGACACTAAACAAGAGGTCACTCACCTCCATGTTTTTGGCTCTCGAGCATGGGCCCAGATCCCCTATGAAAAGAGGAAAGCTCTTGATCCACAGAGCATTGAGTGCATCTTTGTTGGATACCTTGATGGTGTGAAGGGATATCGACTCCTGATTCCCTCTATGGATAAGCTCATCATTGAGTGAAGTGTCAAATTTGAGGAAAGTCTCTCGCATGCATCTCAATCACCCCATGCAGACACTTTTTATCCACCTCATGTCTGAGATGATGACTCAGTGCACTCAAATGCAGATACAGATCATGCAGATGTCGAGGAAGAGCATGCAGATGCAGAGACAGAGTCTTCAGATAGAAATCTAGTGCATGCAAATAATGATCTACATCCAAGCCCAGATCGGGCTTCCAGCAGTGAATCATATTCCCCTATCATAAATCAGAGAACAAGGAGCTTACATGAGATATATGCATAAGACCAACTAACTGCTAGAAATGGTCTTGTGGGGGATAATTTTGATCTGTAGAGGACTAGCTCAGAGTTTATTGAGCCTCCTCTTGTCCTCACTGGCACTAAACCATCGTCCTCTTGGCATTGTCATTTGGTTCAGTCTTCTGATCCACAGTCTTATGCTGGGTTTGCTGGGCATCCATCTTGGGAGTCCCCATGGAGGAGGAGTATAACTCCCTCCTTGAGAACCAGACTTGGGATCTTGTCCCCCTTCCTTCAAAAAGGAAACTTGTCCGATGCAAATGGGTCTACAGGACTAATAGTGTTATAGATGGGCAAATCACCGGACAGAAAGTAAGGCTAGTAGCCAAAGGCTTCCAACAAGTGCATGGCATTGATTATGACGAGACCTTTGCTCCAGTAGCAAAGATGGATTCCATATGCCTTACACTTGCCATTACGGCTGCCCAGGGATGGGAAGTGCATCAGATAGATGTGAAGAATGCCTTTCTTCATGGAGACCTATGAGAGGACATTTACATGGAGCAGCCACATGGTTTCATTCACGATTCATCTTTGGTCTGCATACTGAAGAAATCTCTCTACGACCTTAAGCAGGCCCCAAGAGCTTTGTATGCGAAGATGGATTCTTTTCTCTTATCACAAAACTTTGAAAGATGTAAGTCTGATTCAAATGTTTTCACTCTCAGGACACATGATTCTCTTCTTATTTTAGTTTTGTATGTGGATGATCTCCTAATCATTGGCAACTTGGCCAGCCATTGCTACAGTCAAGAGGGTCTTGCATGACAGGTTCTTGATGACGGACATGGGTCCATTACACTTCTTTCTTCGTTTTGAGATTAGCCAGGATGCCATAGGCATTAAACTCTGTTAGGCTAAGTATGCACGGGATCTCCTCGAGAGATTTCGCATGACTGACTGCAAGCCAGCATCGACTCCTTTTCTTTCTGGGGTCTGCCTTGAGGATGGAGGTGACAGTCCATTAGTTGACAGCACTCTCTACCAACAGCTAGTGGGGAGCTTATTGTACCTCACCCACTCTAGACCAGATCTCTCATATGCAGAAGGGGTAGTTTCCAGATACATGTAGGAACCACATGAGCTACACTGGAATGCTGCCAAGCACATCCTCACATATGTGCAGGGCACCATCACCTTCGGGATTCACTATGCAGTAGGCACTGCATTGAATCTCCTTGGCTTCACAGATTTTGATTAGGCGGGAGACAACATTGATTGCAAGTCCACCTTCGGATACTCACTCAGTCTAGGATCCGGCCCTATCTGTTAGTCGACCAAGAAGCAGGCTGCTATGGCTCTCTCTTCGGCTGAGGCTTAGTACAGAGGACTAGTCAACATCACCATTCAGGCTTTGTGGCTACAACACTTCCTCACTGAGTTGGGCATCCAATTACACCAGCCCATTATCATCTGGTGTGACAACTAGATCACTCTCAAATTTTGCAGGGATCCAGTACAGCGGCAACGGACGAAGCACATAGAGATCCATATACACCACATCAGAGACTTAGTACATGATCGGTTCATTGATTTGCAGTTCTGTCCTTCAGTAGAACAAACTACAAACATCTTCACCAAGACATTCACTGAGCAGATGTTTTTCTCTTTGCACGATCGTCTTGGAGTGAAGGATATGGTTGCTTAGCAATTGTCTATTCTTCCTCTTTTCTTTTGATTACATTGTATTTTGAGGCGGGGGGGGGGGGGGGGGTGGTTCCCACGATGTTTTCCCTCTTTCCTCAATTTTAGTACAAGTTGCACTATATTTTGGGTGATCTTTGGCCTTAATTTCCAAGACCCATTTTCTATTTTTCCCCATAGTGGTGTTAAGGGGGGGTGGAACTACTACACACCTACTTGCAGACTCTTAATTAGAGCATGGGATCGCATGCAAGATTCCTTTTGCATGTTGGAACTACTACACACCTACATGCAAACTCTTAGTTAGAGCATGGGATTGCATGCAAGATTCCTTTTGCATGATTTACTCCTTGATTTGCTCCTTCTTTAACTCCGCAACTGACTAGTTATCTTCAGAACTTGTTGTAGGTGTTGAGTCATCTCATTGATCACCACTATAGTGCATTACTTGTGGATCTTCACCCAATAATGCTATATCATGAGCATTGTAACATATTTTCTAATGAATCATTCTTTTCTTCATTAGATTTTCTTTAGTGTTTTTGCTCTGCAAAGCTGTGTGTTCAACCTTTACTAGCTAGATTCATCAGCATAGGTTTTCTAACACATTTATAGGAGGGAGCACCATTTTCTAGCCTTTCTGCTGGAACACAGCAAATACATAGCAATGGATCCCGATGAAAGCCTTTCAAATCTCGTAACTCACAATTTCTATACCTGAAGATAAATATTTAATATCTGTGATTTGTTACCATTCATCTTCCAACCATGTTAATAATAGTGATATGAAGACCAAGGATGTCACCTTGCACAACTAAACTACCTTACATTGATGCAGAAAGTGACAATGACTAGAGAGGAGGAAATACAAATAGAATATCACCAATATAGATTTATTTTAAGTACCAATTTAATATATAATATAACTAGTATAGATCTATCTTAAGTACTAATTTAATATGAGTTGAAGTACGAATTTAATATGAGTTGAGAAGGGTGGAATTTTTTTATGTACAAATTTTTTCAACAGTAAAATACAATGTGTTATTTTTCATTGTTTAAATTATATTTTCGAATGATATATAGAGTGTATATATGAGCAAATATAGTTTTCAACCATGAAAATTTATTTTTCCATGGTATATATATATATATATGATCTATAATATATACGTAATTGACATAAAAATATTTCACATACCATGTTTTATAGTGCAAATTAAAATGTGTTTCTATTATTATTTAAATATACATTAAATATTTTTTATATACAACATTAAAATATTTTATTTTAACAAATATTGTTCTATATATAGATATATATGAAGTTGATATCCACATAAATTGGTTAAAATACATCTTTACATAGTTTATTTTAAATCTATTGTTGAAATCTTTTTCAAAAGTATAAGATTTAAACATTTTATTCACACATTTTTTTACTTCTAACTATTTTATTGTTGAACTAATTTTGGAAAGTATAATATTTAAACATTTTACTCACACATTTTTTTTATTTCTATATATTTTATAGCACATTATTTTTTTTATTATAGCCACATTATTTTTTTGCATAATTTATATTTTTATTTTAAAAGGGCATGGATGGAGACAAACCTACACTTCCCCTCATAATGGGTTGTAGAATGAGTCTCTAAGCTCAATCAAAATTGGGAATTGGGTGACTTTTCTCATCATTGAATAACAATTAAATAAAATATATAGGAGAGAAGGAAAGAAGGAACAATAAATAACACACAGTGAGATTAAATATGTCAAAACCCCTCCTAATGTCAACTATTACAATTATTGACAGTTATAGTCCCCAAGTGCTCTTGTTGAAATTCAAATACATTTTTTCCCAGTGAATTAATAAAAATATTTTGCAATTTGATCTTGTGATCCAAAAAAATCAAGAAAGGTATCTCCATCATTGACAAGCTTGGGAATGAAATGAAAATTTGCGTCAATATGCTTGCTTATTTTGTAAAAAACAAGTTTTTTTCATAAATAAATAATGTTGTCACAGAAAATAGAAGTTGGCTCCTTCTAAGCATTTGAAATATCCTTCAATACCCATGTAGAGAATGAAAAACGTGGAGTGAAGTTTCAATATTCGCATTACTCAATACATGTACTACATAGGAGACAATGATAATTAATGAAGTGAAACTCTCAACTAAACATAACTGAACTAAATTAAATTCAAAGTGACTATGACACTTCAATGGATAATTCACACACCTAACAGGTGCTTGGATTTTGTTTCTCCAACACTGCCCTTCAATTATAACCACAAAAATTTAAACTAAGATGTTTGATGGTCTATGTCTTAGCGAGACTTACAATTTAAATTTTTTGATATGAACTAAATTCACTTTTCTTTTTCTTTTCTTCCAAATCTTAAATCATTTAAATTTTTTTAGCTTTTTAAATTTGTTTTAGGCTTCAAATTTCAAATTCTCCATTTGGTGGTGCAATGTTTCCATTGTTCCAGGTTGTTTGAACATGTCCTCGACCTCTTCAAAAAAAAAATTGTATGTTGATTGCTACCACATGAAATCTTTTTTTGTCTGTTTTTCATCATCAATGCTTTGTTGAAACATAATTCGAAAATAAAAATTTCAAAAATCGGTTTGTGTGGACTGTAGCCACATGTCATTTTTCTTTTTTGTTCTTTTCATCATCAATGTTCTACTATAACATAAGTCTAGAATAAAGATTTATGTTTTCAAGACTCCACTTCATGAAATACTATTAATGTTTTCATCATCCATGTTGTCTTCAACATTTATTTTTGTAACTTCTATGTTGACTTTATCAAGACATGGTGTCGCAAGTAATGCTTCAAGGAACATTTTCTTCTTCATAATCGCCCCATTTACTTGTACACTCGAAATCAATGTTTGGATTAAAAATATTTGCAGAGACATGTTGGTTATGTTCTTTCTTCTATGCAATGATAGTTTTCTCTCCGTGTTCTTCCTTTTATGCCTTTGTCACTTACACTTATTTACTAACTTCTATTCTTTAAAAAATGCTTTCTACCACTTGGTTTTTAAACCCAAATGGGCTTCTCTTATTGAATAACATCCTATCAATAAGATATTTTTTCTATATCATCTAAAAAATTTATCGTTGGTTAACCTTTCTTGAACAAACTTAACATTAGGAAATTTCATTTTTTGATTCAGCATAACACAGACTGCTTCAATGCTAACTTCATTATCATCAGCAAGCACTATCGTTGGATTCACTAAATCATCATCCACTTGTGGTTGTGCACAACAAGATTTAGGAGCAATTGTGTGCTTCTCCTCTACTTGTTCTAAAAATTCTTCAAAGTCATCATCCACTTGTGGCCAAGCACAGTGGAATTCACCAAATTATTTATCGTCAACTTCATTATTTCCCCTTTCACCAAAATTCCTCTGAAAGATATCCCAAGCCTCCTTGGTTGACTTTTCATCTACAATGAGGCGTAAAAAGTTGTCATCTACAGATTCTTTTATTCATTTCAATGCAAGAACGTTCTTTTGTCTCTTGGCTTCCATCTCTCTCAAATAGATCTCAAATAACTCTTGTCATTGCTTTGATTTTCTTAGCCTCTTGGCTTTTCTCATTGGTTGAGAGTTTCCTAAATTCCGTCAAACAAGAAAATCATGTTGAAAACGTAACAACTTCTCTGCATCAAAATCTTTTGGCTTATGATTCCGACTTTACAAACTTTCAACAATTCACTTAGTATGGTCTACATTTTATGTTGGCCCCTTCTTAATATTTTTGTGGCATTACAATCCACTCATAACTAGCCACAACTATAACCCAACAACATGTTATTATTTTTATAATAGTCAAATAAATCCTTTTGAAATAAAAAATATTTAAATACAAACTTTTTGTAATCTTTAATAATGGAAAGGTTTATTTGAATAAAAAATATTTATAAAAAAACTTCAAAAGGATTTTTCACAGTAGACCATATTTCATTCAACAAATATCTTTAATTTGAACAATTCCTTTTAGAAATATCCGTACGAATACCAACCTTTTTCATGCCCAATCGACTTCGTGTTCCCCATTTTTTTTTGCAAGAGGACTTTCACAGTGAGGGTAATACTTTAACCGGCATGTCAAACCTTTGAGAATTCCATGCACCTCTTTTTAATTTATGACATCAATAAACCATAGAGTACCTGGTGCCTAATAAATAATCATATGTTGATTTTTTCGTGCTCTTGTCACATCTTACGACATAGACTTGTACAATGCTCCAAAGAAATCACAAGTTTATGAAATTTCTCGTCTTCATTTGAAATTTCCCTCTTTGCATAGATGCGATGGTATCCTATTCCATATAAGAAAATAGCTCACTTGTAGTAATTTTGGGGTGGTTTACTCCAAAAATTGTAGTCATTGTATCGATTCTAAGGTGTTTCTCATCATAAAGTCTTCAAAAATAAGTTTTTGGCTTTCTCTGTGTACAAAAAAATATAATCCCTTTCTTTGTCTTTGAATGTCTTTCTAATAGAGGCCTTTCATGCAGTAAGAATCGTGGCTTCTTCTAACACAGAGGCTTCATTGGTGCCCTCGGTAGCATTTTTGATCTCTATTTCTATCAAGCATTCTTACATATGTTTTTTCTTTGATACCATGTTAGGCATTGAGAAACATGGAGCGAAGTCTCAATATTCACATTATTCAATAGTTGTTAAATAAGATTACGTAGGAGAAAAAAATAATTAATGACTCGAGTGAAACTCTCAACTAAAATTAACTGAAATAAACTAAACTGAAAGTGACTATGAAACTTGGATGGATAGTTTTGACAACTAGCAAGAGGTTGGAATTAGTTTCTCCAACATAGCCTTCTTAGGCACACTTCTTGACAAGTTACCAAAGTTAAAGCTACATATTCGAACTCTGCGGGATATATTGAAACAATGGGTTTTTTCTTGGATGGTTATGAGATTATATTGGTACCCGAGATGAAATCATGCCCTAAGGTGCTTCTATGATCATCTAAGCTACTTGCATAGTCGCTATATGTATAATGTGAAAGAGAGAAGTCTTCAGAATGTGTGTAGAATAAGCCATAGGCTAGTGTCCTTGCAACATACCTTAAGATTTCTTTTAAAACCTTTCAATGAGTATTTTTTGTGAATCCAAAATCTGGAAAACAAAAATAGCTACAAACATGATGTCAGGTCTAGTGGCACTAAGATACAAGACGCTACAAACTAGACTTTCATACAATGTAGAATTAAGTAATGGTCCTTCATCTTATTTTCTCAACTTGGTACTTGAAAAATTGGAGTGTTAGCTAGTTCGTACTTGACCATTCTAATGTTTTGGAGGATATCGTCGGTGTTATGTGGAAAATTCACTTGTGCGGAAAAAAATGGATTCCCTAGATCTAGTGGCTTCATTTAGAAACAATAGGGATGAAAAGATATATGTTTTCCTTAGAGATATTAGAATAAGGAAAAGAGACCTACCTAGAATCTATAGTAACCCATCCTCTTCTTCTTTCTTTTAAGCTCCAACTCTAATTAGAATTGGTATAAATGGAACTTGCATAATGACTAAAACAAACAAGACAATTATAATATCCACATAACATAAGATAATTCCTTTAATCAATGGTTCAAATGGAATTGCAATAAATAAAGATAAACATCACACAAGTATATGAAATAATAATGATTTTTATATTAATAAATGGAGAAAATTACAACCATTTATAGATGCTTGACTTTGTAGATGTCTTCCTAATTGTCTTTTCATTCCTTGCCACAAAGAAAACTTCCAAAGCTAACCCTAATGCATTAATGGAGGATATTTCCTTAGGGTCAAAGTAGTGGGATCAGGGCACTAGTAATCTCCAAAATCAAACTGAGACTCTATGGGAGGCGGTGAATTTATAGCGTAAAAGTGGTAGTTAAAGATTTACCAATCTAGGGTTCAAATCCACATGCGAAGGAGGATAAGAGATAAGACCTATAGAGTAGAAATTCGAGATCTATATCAATAGGAAATGGTTGAAACAACCTTAGAAGCTTCTGGTAGAAGAATTTTCATGAATATTTTTTATTTTTCCCAAAATTCTAGAACCATTGCACCTACAAAGTAGAGAATCCTCCACTAATCAGTGCATGTTTTGAGTTATGTAACCTAAAACCACTGCATGTGGTCTAAAGTGTAGGGTGTGTTGGGGCCAAGAACATGGTTTTTGAGATGTTTGACCCAGAAAATAAGACTTTTTGGATAGGTAATTCTTATGGTTTTGTAAATGGATAATAAAAAGGTATCAAGGATATTGATTTATCCAATTTTCAGACCATTTGATTGGATGTGACAAAATGCCTGATAACAGACTGCCCCCTAAAGTAGAAAGTCAAAAGTAGTGCTTGACAATTGAAGTGCTTTAAATTGTGACAAGTCTAAATCAAGAATAGATTGGAGATCATCAACTTTTATAATTCATATTATCATCCTACGATTATTGATGGAGGCATATCCATACTCCACATATAAGTCACTGTATATGTATAATGATCAAGGAGTCTCGTCCACTAATTCTAGAGTGTGGACGCATGTTTGAATGATCATAGCCATGATACTTTTTAATCTTGAATGAATCTTGAAATTGCATCTTGGATGGATGGAACTAGATTTGAGGTGTTTTACCTCGCTACTCGATAGTAAGAGTCTAGACATGTGAATAAATGAGTTGGATTCAAACATGGTAAGCACCATATGGTTAACAACCAATGATGTAAGTTGTTAGTAGATGTGAGAGGATCCACCGATAATGATAATGACCCCCAAATTACTACAATACAATCTATGTGGTGTGGATAAATGAGCTAAATTTGAATACCACACAGAATATTTTGGTTGAAGGCCAATGAAGAGAACTTATCATCAAAAGCAAGGAAACTTTCCATCGAGATATCCAAGTTCCAAGGTACCGAAGAGAGTTTCTAAGATAAATTCCTAAATAATACGTTGATGTCAACAAGAAACAACCCACCATAGGAGGGCCTTGATGTATCCCCCATCAATGACATGAAAGATGTAACAATATTTAAGACAAAATGATGTTGATGCAAAGCTAGTTTACGAACGAAAGACATGAACGAAGGCTTAAGCATGTTATAGTAGATGTCAACTGAAGGACTTTCCTTGAAGACATCGGTGACACTTTATGAATTTGGTAGCATTGACTCAAAACAATTACGAAGGTTTTCAACATGGTGAGATTAACCAAAGCGTAATGTAGATTTTCCAACCCAAAAATGATGGAGATAAAGTGAAAGAGAGTCATGTTCAGTAGTGACTCACTACCATTAATAAGACTAGTACCTTATTTCTCTAATCTCCCAACCATTTATGGATAATACCTCTTTATTTTTTACAAGCTTACGGAGGATAACATATGCTTGATATATAAGCTCATCCACTAGCACAAAATGAGAGATTATTGACTACATGGCTAACAATGTTAGTCACCACAATTATTTCAAGTGAATTACTACTGAATGTGAGAAATTTTAAGTGATCTAACTAAAAAAGACTAACTTAAATGACTAATTTGGTCGAGTGATAAAATATATGACTAGATATTAAGTGACTCAACTAAAAGTGACTAGCTTAAATGATTGATTTAATCTAGGACTAAAATATATCACTAGATAATAAGGGACAATATAAAAAATGGTTAAAGTAAATTAAAAATGATCAACATTTTACTTGTAATGACACAATATCATATTTTTACTTGTTCATTTTGGATTTGACATATCTAGGTAACATATCTTTGGCATAGTAAACACTCTTAAGCTTCACATGAGTACATGAAGGCATGAACCACCTTAATATTTAAGCTCTTTATAAATAATTGTGAAAAGGGTTTACAAAGTTGTATCATCATCAAATTTTGTTCTTCATAAATTTATTTCTTACATTTTTTTAACAAATTTTACATTTTAATAATACCCTTAGGAAAATCAATGCATGGGAATGTGAAATGCCTTGGTTCATAAGGCTAACAATTCACTATTTTTAAGATTGTCTTGATGGTTTACTTGCCTTTCTTTTTGTAGATGTATGATCACTTTATAATTTGAAATGCCACATCCTAACACACATGATGAGATAGTGATTGAATCCTAATTGTGCCACTAATGGTGTACTCTACAAACAATTTAGACAATGCACACAATTCTTAAATATTTGATGTTGCCATATGGAATTTCTTATTGTTTAGGGGTGCTTTAATTCTTACATTTATCTATAGACTTAATGGAAATTAGTTCTAAATACGTAGTGTTTATTGTGCTCACAAAATAATGGTATCTATAATGATTCATTATTTGTAATTACACAATTTTGAATGTTACAAATACATCGTTTGGGTCACAATTCTATGGTTACAAACTACCCAACTATAAATGGTGATAAATTGATGATAAATGGATGACATTTGAATGTTACAAATGTTTAAGTAGTCCACATTCAACATTGTTTTCCTCATTGTCCCTAGTAACAACAACAAGTTTGAATATTTCCTTTAGTGATCATCACAAACACATAACTCTTTGTCGTCCCAAACATAGTTAACATTATTGGTGTATGGTCTCTTAATTGTGGAATTTTCTCTTGATGATGATAACGAACTGTCAATCTCTAATGCTCATGAATATTTTTAATGAACGATCTAATGACTTAGTTGTATGTACAATTTATGATTCATTTTCTATTTTCATTGTGCCATTGTGTATATGCTTCACTAACATCTCATGTTATATGGTTAATTCAGCAAGCTTTATCTTTCATTTTTCAAGTATAATTTTGTTATATGAATAAGCACAGTTGCCTAATTAAAATCATTTAAAATTTGTTAATAATTCATTTTTTTTTACTATTCACAAACTTATCCCTGACTTTTTACTTTGAGAGTGAGTAGTGTCAAATCACTAGTCTTCATTAAGGAACATCCCTTCATTACTTGATGTCCTAGCTTAGCTCGACCTTTAAGGATTCTCTTCTAGACAAGGATATCCTTCTTGTAGTCTAAGAGGTGAGAGAAGGCAACCAAGTTGACATTGGGTGGCTTGCTTAAGACTTTCCTTTTAGGCACTCTAGTTCGCACAGTTATCCCCGACCTTTTACTTTGAGACTGAGTACTGTCAAATGACTAGTCTTCATTAAGGAACATCCCTTCATTACTTGATGTTCTAGCTCAGCTCGACCTTTAAGGATTCTCTCCTAGACAAGGATATCCTTCTTGTAGTCTAAAGGGTGAGAGAAGGCGACCAAGTTGACATTGGGTGGCTTGCTTAAGAGTTTCCTTTTAGGCATTCTAGGTGGTGTCAAGACTTTCTTTTTCTATGAGGTTGTTCGAGTGGAGATACATTTTAGAAAATTCTTACCAGAAAATTAGTTTCCATTATTGCCATCACCTAAACTAATTCCAATAAAATTGCGTTTTTTTAATAACATCTAATTTCCCTAAATATTTAATTCAATAAAAAAAAATATTACAACTACTGCTCATGGAAATGGTCATACGTGAATGACTTACTTAACGCAGTTGAATCCCATAATGATATCTAAGATTATTATTGTTAGAGATTTCTCGACTAACACTGTGTAATAAGTGTGATCTATCCAACATTTTGGATGGTGACTCCATCTATCATCAGGGACTGCAAAGACCCATATGAGTAAACGAGTGCTTGAGACATTTTTATAGGAAAATAATTGAATGTTCGATAATGACAAAAAAATTGATTTAATTGAATAATATTTGACCATTTTTTGACACCAGCTATTATTTAATTATTGGGCTAATGGTCCAAATTTGGTCGGATTTTTTGAAAATCCCAGGTTTTTTGAAAAAAAAAACGAAATTAGTGAAATTATAAAATTAGTAAATTTAGAAATAAGATATTTGTATATTTAATTTCTAATTGAAAAAATATAGATCTACATAAGAATAAAAATTTGTGAATTATAATCAAAATAATATGAGAATAATAATGATTATATGAATTTTTTTTATATGGAAATAATAATGAAATAATAATAATTATTAGGACTATTCAAGATTTTTGCAAAATTGAAAATTAGTAAGACTAGAAAAAAATATTTAAAAATTAATTTTAATTTTAAAAAAATAGAGATTTAATATGAGGATTTAATTAGAGAATTGTAATCATTATATGGAAACCAATTATATGAAAATAATTATATGAATAATTAAACCTAAAAATATTGATGATAAATATGTCCATCTGAATTAGTGGTTAGATCATATAATTTTACGATTGGTTTCGCTTGGTCAATATTAAGGTGAATGGAATTTAATAACGTCATAAAAGCATTCTTATTATAATGTGAGAAAATAAAATGGTTAATGGCCATTAAGAGTCTATGAATTTAAGGGGGGGAAACTTGAACATAACATAGAAATAGGGAAACATTGGTGAAAAATATATGTAATTATAGATATTATATCAAAGTTAATAGGATGAACACAATTCTAATTACTAGAAATTGCACCAAGAGGTGCAAAGGAACACCGATAGAAAGAGTGGGGAATCATTTTGTGATATCTATGTTATAATTTTTATAAAAATGTTTCTCAACAAGGATGCCATGTGGCATTTTAGTGATCTTAGCTTTAATGACCCTACATTTGTCATGAAAATGTTCATACTTCTTGTCAAAAGAGAACCACATTTTATTTTTTCCTATCCTATTTATAAGTGTTACACTGGGGAACCCCATGTTCAATCCATTTTATTGGGTTATTCGTTAGAAGTGGTGTGAGGTTGAGAAGAGGAAACATGTTTCTTTTGAACAAAATGATTTGTCTTAGGAAGATTAAGTTCTATTTTAGATACAAGAATGAAGGTATACTATAAAGTAATAGAAAATAGTTTTATTTCCTTCGTTGAAATGTGAAACTAACATACAACTGATCCTAACTTGAAGAGTTTCTTTGAATTATCTTACCTCAAATTTATACGAAGAGGAACTATTAAGGAAAGTGAGAAAACTCAACCTTATGTTCTCTTAAGAAATAAGAATCCCCTAATTGACAAGTTAATCTAGAAAGCCTACCCGCCCAAATAATAAAAGCCTATATCTTTTCTTGATTAACCATGGTCTTTGTTGTTGTAGTGACGATATCAAGTCATTGTGTCATTCCCTCCGCTAAATGACTGAATGAGTTTTGTGGTGAGAGAAAGCTCATCTATAAAATTGACAATAAGATATTTCTCCCCATAAAGGAGGGGAATACCTCAAAAATCTTAAAGGAGAAACAATAACACATCACTACAATACCACATAAATATGGGGAAATGGTTTGGATCATTCATGACTTTGCATGTGGGGTTTGGTTTAGGGTTTGTACTAGTTTTGTATGTTGATTCAACCCCTTTTGTGGCATATAGGCTAGAAGATCGTTTGCAATGTCAACCAAATTTGAGTCCCATAGTAACTGGGTAAAGGGGTTTAGCTTTTATAGGAAAATGCCATGCATCTTGGCCAATATTCGCAATGGGGTTATCGAATTATGGCATTATCAAATGGGAACATTGATAGATTTGATGAGCATGATGGGTTTTTTAGAGAAGTACATTTTCACAAGGCTCAACAATGTTTTTTCCAGAGGTAAGCCAACTGGATTGGATATTTTCCTCTAAAAAATTCTAACTATTATTGTCATATAGGTTCATGGAGTGAGAGAGATTGAGACAATTCTCATTTCCACATAGGGGATTATCAAAATTATTAGAGTTGGAGTGGTTTGAATTTAAATTAAAATGTGAATGAAGATTATTATTCAAATTCATAAAATATTGATTTGAATTTGAAGGCTTGAAATGGGGGATTATTGGGGGAATTACCAATACTATTATAATTAACCAAATTATTATTACAACTAGAAAATGAGTTTGAAATATTGAGGAGGGAATAATGGCTTTAGAATGATTCGAATTGGGAAAATACGAATTAGATTGAGAATTGGATTGGTTTTAATGGAGATCAAAAATATTAATAAGATCAAAATTCAAATAGGGGAGTGACAAATTTGGATTCTGGATGGAAAGGTCGTCAAGGAAAACACATTAACTGATAGCTTGATTCAGGTTAGGCAACAAAGTAGATTGTTTGACAACTATGTCATAATGGTCAATAACATGAAGAGATGAAAATATCGAGCACTTTGAAAATAGATTGGGTAGGCAAGGCGTTCACTTTGCAAGAGAGCGAAATGATGAAAAGCTTGAGGTGAGGCAATGAGGTGGGGAGATGAGGTTGACCATAGTTGGAATCGGAGGATAGAGTGGGTTAATAGCTGCGAAGGGGACTGCGTCAAGCAATGTGTAATGTATCGAGGGAGGGGTGGATGGTTCAACGAGTTGTGTAACAGTATCACCAGAGGTCAGTTACAAAGAGGGTGAAGCAGAGATTAATGGAGAAGAAGGGATAGGATCGATATATGTTGCAGTATTGAGGGCATCTCATATGGGGTGGATTGTGAGATCTGGGTGGATAGCGTTAGAGGATGGTGGGTGCCCAAAGGCTACATGCCATCTGTAAATGTGTTAGAAAACCTGCACAGATGAATCTAGCTAGTAAAGGTTGAACACACAGCTTTGCAGAGCAAAAACACTAAAAGAAAATCGAAAGAAGAAAAGAATGATTCATTAGAAAATATGTTACAATGCTCATGATATAGCATTACTGGGTGAAGATCCCAAGGTAATACACTATAGTGGTGATCAATGAGAAGACTCAACACCTACAACAAGTTCCGGAGATAACTAGTCAGTTGCGGAGTTAAAGAAGGAGTAAATCAAGGAGTAAATCATGCAAAAGGAATCTTGCATGCAATCCCATGCTCTAACTAAGAGTCCAAATGTAGATGTGTAGTAGTTGCATGTAGTCACATGCTCTAACTAAAAGTCTGCATGTAGCTGTTTAGTAGTTCCAACACCCCCCCCCGGACACCACTATGGGGAAAAATAGAAAATGGGCCCTGACAACTAAGGCCAAAGGTCACCCAAAATACAGTGCAACTTGTATTAAAATTGAGGAAAGAGGGAGAAGCTCGTGGGAAAACCCCCCCCACAAAATACAATGTAATCAAAAGAAAAGAGGAAGAAAAGACAGTTGCTAAACAACTGTGTCCTTCACTCCAAGACAGTCACGCAGAGAGTGAAACTTCTGCTCAGTGTATGTCTTGGTGAATATGTCTGCAATGTGTTCTGCTGAGGGATAGAACTGCAAATCAATGACCCGATCATGTACTAAGTCTCTGATGTAGTGCATATGGATGTGCTTCGTCCGCTGCTGCTGTACTGGATCCCTGCAAAATTTGAGAGTGCTCTGGTTGTCACACTAGACGACAATGGGCTGGTGGAACTAAACACCCAAGTTAGTGAAGAAATGTTGTAGCCACAGAGCCTGAATGGTGATGTTGACTACTCCCCTGTACTCGGCCTCAGCTGAAGAGAGAGCAATAGCAGCCTGCTTCTTGCTCGACCAACAGATAGGGCCAGATCCTAGACTGAGTGAATATACGGAGGTGGACTTGCGATCAATGTTGTCTCTTGCCCAATCAAAATCTATGAAGCCAAGGAGATCCAATGCAATGCCCGCTGCATAGTGAATCCTGAAGGTGATGGTGCTCTGCACATATCAGAGGATGCACTTGGAAGCATTCCAGTGTAGCTCATGCGACTCCTGCATGTATCTGGAAATTGCCCCTACTGCATATGAGAGATCTGGTCTGGAGTGGGTGAGGTACAATAAGCTCCCCACTAGCTGTCAGTAGAGAGTGTTGTCAACTAATGGATTGTCATGTCCAACCTCAAGGCACACCCCAGACAGAAAAGGAGTTGGTGTTAGCTTGCAGTCAGTCATGCGAAATCTCTCGAGGAGATCCTGTGCATACTTAGCCTGGGAGAGTTTGATGCTTGTGGCATCCTGGCTAATCTCAAGACCAAGAAAGAAGTGTAATGGACCCATGTCCGTCATCAAGAACCTATTATGCAAGGCCCTCTTGACTGTAACAATGGCTGAAGCAAAGCTGCCAGTGATTAGGAGATCATCTACATACAAAACTAAGATAAGAAGAGAATCATGGGTCCTAAGCATGTAAACATTCGGATCAGACTTACATCTTTCAAAGTTTTGTGATAAGAGAAAAGAATCCATCTTCGCGTACCAATCTCTCGGGGTCTGCTTAAGGTCGTAGAGAGATTTCTTCAGTCTGTATACCAAAGATGAATCCTGAATGAAACCATGTGGTTGATCCATGTAGATCTCCTCAGATAGGTCTCCATGAAGAAAGGCATTCTTCACATCCATTTGATGTACTTCCCATCGTTGGGCAGCTGCAATGGCAAGTGTAAGGCGTATGGAATCCATCTTTGCTACAGGAGCAAAGGTCTCGTCATAATCAATGCCATGCACTTGTTGGAAGCCTTTAGCTACTAGCCTCACTTTCCGTCTGGTGATTTGCCCATCTGTAGCACTCTTGGTCCTGTAAACCCATTTGCATCAGACAAGTTTCCTTCCTGAAGGAAGGGGGACCAGATCCCAAGTCTGGTTCTCGAGGAGGGAGTTATACTCCTCCTCCATGGCAGACTCCCAAGATGGACGCCCATCAGCCCCAACATAAGACTGTGGATCAGAAGGCTGAACCAAATGACGATGCCAGGAGGGTGATGGTTCAGTGGCAATGATGACAAGAGGAGGCTCAATAAACTCTGAGCTAGTCCTGTGCAGATCAGAATTATCCCCCACAATACCATTTCTAGCAGCTGGTTGGTCTTGTGCGTATATCTCTCATAAGCTCCTTGTTCTCTGATTTATGACAGGGGAATATGATTCACTGCTAGAAGCCTGATCTGGGCTTGGATGTGGATCATCATTTGCATGCACTAGATTTGTATCTGAAGACTCTGTCTCTACATCTGCATCCTCTTCCTCAGCATCTGCATGATCTGTATCTGCATCTGAGTGCACTGAGTCATCATCTCGGACATGAGGTAGATAAAAAGTGTCTTCATGCGGTGACTAAGGTGCATGCGAGAGACTTTCCTCAAATTTGACACTTTACTCAACGATGACATTGTCTGTAGAGGGAATGAGGAGTTGATATCCCTTCACACCATCAGGGTATCTAAAAAAGATGCACTCAATGCTTTGTGGATCAAGAGCTTTCCTCTTTTCAGAGGTGATCTGGGCTTGTGCTTGAGAGCCAAAAACACTGAGGTGAGTGATCTCTTGTTTACTACCACTCCAAGCCTCAAAGGGGGTCTGATCATTGATAGACCTATGAGGAGATTTGTTCTAGATGTAGTTAGCACAATTAAGTGCTTCTTCCCATAGCTTATGAGGCAATGAATTAGCATGCAACATGCAGGAAGCCATCTCTTTGAGAGATTGGTTCTTTCTCTCAGCAACTCCGTTCTGTTCCGGAGTGTATGGAACTGTGTACTCCAACTGTATGACGGACTGAAGGAAAAGGTTTCGAAGTGTTGTGTTAACATATTTCCCCCCATTGTCTGTACGGAGGGATTTGATCTTTCTCTCTGACTGTGTCTCAACTAGTGCTTTGAAATATTCAAAGTGCTCAAAAAGTTCAGATTTGTTCCTGAGAAGATACACCCAAGTATAACGTGAGAAATCATCAATAAATGTAAGCACATACCTTGATTTGTTGATGGAAGGATGAGGAAAGGGCCCCATGAGATCACTATGGATCAGATCTAGAGGATTGGAAGCTCTGTGAGTTTTGTCGGTGTCAAACTTTTCTCTAGGATATTTACCAAGAACACAGCCTTCACAAACTCCTTCGGAGAAACTGATATTCGGCAAGCCTTCCACCATCTCATTCTTGCTTAGCTGCTGCATATACCTGTAATTTAAGTGACCAAATGTTTCATGCCGAAGCCTACTACTGTCATCATCATGTGTAAGAAATAAGGAGGATTCAGATTCAATAAATTCAGAAAATGTATACAGTTTGCCTCCATTGTTTATCTCACAAGTTGCAATTTTGGCGCTGCTATGTAGATCATATATGTTTACTGCATCTGGAGCGAATTCCACTCTCTTTCCAGTGCCGGAATGAGTGATCTGATAAACTGAAAGCAGGTGTACCAAAAGTTTTGGAACATGAAGCACATCTTTAAAGCTTCCATGTAAAAGTTCCACTCTATCTTTTTCGGTGACCTCAATAGGTGAGTCATCTCCCATGAGGATGGGAGGTCATTTGCATGCATCCAAAGAGGAATAGACTTCCTTTGCAGCAACCATATGAGGTGATGCACCAGAATCTATAATCCATGCATCAAGAGAAGAATTAATTGCAACTAAAGCATGAAAATTACTACCCGTCCTGTGTGGCGGATCCTCAGTTTTCTTCTTGGAGCCCTGAGGGATGTGATCCCCAAGATTGTGCTTCTGAAGGATTTATGCCATTTGGTCAATTTGTTTCTTCATGCAAGAGGATTCTGGATGGAATCCTCTTTGACAGTAGATGCGTCTGTTTCCTTTCTTCCCTTTCTCATTTCTCGAGCCGGAGGAGCCATAGAAGGGCTTGGTGTACCCTTCCTTCATTGGATGGGAATGTGCTTTTCCCTTGTCTTTTTCCTGCTGATTTTTCTTACTTGAATCAGATCTATGATGTTTATTGTGGCTGCTATCATGTATAGCAAGTGCATGCACTTTTGGAGGTTTGATTTTCCCCATGCCAATGAGTTTATCTTGCTCAAAAATAAGGGACTCCATAAATTCTTTGAGAGAAGCGATAGTGTAGGATTTCTTGTAGTGAGCCTTACTGAATGAAATGTAGACACAAATACGGAGTATTGCGGTCCGAGCTTTGACATAATAGAGAGAATTTGGCGACTCTCCTCCTTGGATTTGTCAATTCCACAACCCTTGAGTTGCTGGAATAGATCATTATATTTGGTGAAGAAGTCTTGAATTCTATCATAGTTTCATGGATCCAATGATAGCAGCTCCACTTCCAGCATATGTCCTTTCATCTCATCCTATTTCCTGTAGATATCTTCAACCTTTTTCGAAATCTCATTGGGAGTATTGCAGGCAGATAGATGAAACTGCAACTCTGGAGAGATGCACATGCATATGGATCCATGGGCCTCATCCATATGGTTGAGGTACATGAATTTCTCTATGGCTTAAGTGGGTTCCACTTTTGTAGCCATGGTAATCTTGTACAACCCTTTTTGACGAAGGTATCGAGCCATTTGGTCCTTCCATTCGTGATAGTTGTACGGTGTTAGGATCGATGATTTCGGAAACTCCATTTTTCTGTCAATCTTCGATCTCCATGTTGTAATACCTACAAAATAAAGTACTACTGCACCTTTCATCTAGCAACCTGTGGGCTCTGATACCATGTAAATGTGTTAGAAAATCTGCACAGATGAATCTAGCTAGTAAAGGTTGAACACACAGCTTTGTAGAGCAAAAACACTAAAAGAAAATCGGAAGAAGAAAAGAATGATTCATTAGAAAATATGTTAAAATGCTCATGATATAGCATTACTGGGTGAGGATCCCAAGGTAATGCACTATAGTGGTGATCAATGAGAAGACTCAACACCTACAACAAGTTCCGAAGATAACTAGTCAGTTGCGGAGTTGAAGAAGGAGCAAATCAAGGAGTAAATCATGCAAAATGAATCTTGCATGCAATCCCATGCTCTAACTAAGAGTATGCATGTAGATGTGTAGTAGTTGCATGTAGTCGCATGCTCTAACTAAAAGTCTGCATGTAGGTGTGTAGTAGTTCCAACACCATCACCAATTGGAAAGGAGGAATGGGATCAACCAACTGAGATCAATAGATGCATTGAAAAAAATAACGATGGGAGGATTGTAATCGATCAAATTCCTGAATTTGAATTCCAGAGGCAGAATCAAATGATTCTAGAGTACAAGAGAATGGATGAACCAAATCCATATCTCTATGGTGGGGCTGGAATTTCACCTTGAATATTTTCCATTACCCAAATTTACATCTGATTGGAAATCTATGTCAATCATTTTTGCAATGATAGTAAACATCCACGGAGAGGTGTTCAACACTATGCTTGTGTAGGGACCTTCGCTTCTTGCAGAGCATACAACCACTATTCCTTTTTGGAGAGTGTGAAATATTGTTGTGGCTATGGGGTTAGAGAGGATATCTATCAGGTATTCATAAGAGGTTTCAATAGATATGGATATCACGTCAACTCCATCATTCACAACATCATCAACTATGACCATAATGTCAGATCCCAGACAATCTTGATCATTACAGAATTTGTAGACTCTAATTCTGGAGGTGGGAGATCCTCCACTTGCAGATCCCTTGGCAAGGTCGTAGTAGCCTACTTCGGCCTCCAAAATTCCCAGAGCAGTTTAGGTTGTATGTATTGCATGCTTAAAAGAGAAAAAAAAATATGTCTTCTCAATTTTTTGTTTGAGAGGCTTCCAAATCTCCAGCTTTTGTGAAAATATGGTATGAAAATCTTATTTTTGAATATAGGCTTCAAAACCTTTAAATCGTTGACTAATAAAAAGGATTTTTGGTTACATTTTATTTTATTTTATTTTCTTTACGGAAGGGTATGGCTAATGTAGGTTGTATGTGGAAACAAGGATGAATTCTACTATGGATACGAGGATGTGGACAATAGTTGAATGGCCTACTTACTCTTGGGAAACATCTAGTATGGAAGAGAATGGCAATCTCATGGAGTGGGTATGCGACATTTTGTCCCATTTTCATTTTTTTTATCATTCATTATTTGCACTGGTTCCGAAAGCCATTTTTAATTTTTTATCATTAAAATTGGTCAGCTTGTATCATTAACATTCCATGTTTTGCAGGACAGGTAACATTTTTGGTTTCTTTAGATGAGCATCCTATAAGATTACGATGTTCCCAATGATTTTTGAACATTTGTACAATATGCCTTATTGATTCTGGATTATAATTGCAGGTTATCGCTTGAATTTTTATACAGTTTGGCATTTGATTGATAAGGAAATGCCTTTCTTTTACAAATCATTTGTATATTAACTTTTAAAATTTTTTAATAAATTTGTCTTTAGTAGCCACACTTCAAACCATGTATTTCACACTACCAGGTTTAAGGTTTGCATTTCTTATTTGGTTAAAATTTCCCAGGATTTATATCATATATTAGGCGTAAGGTTTGGGTTATTTACTTGGTCAAAATTTTCCAAGATTTATATCATATCATAGCATTTTTAAATTCATGAGATTTGAGTGTAATAGATCACAACAAAGATGATCCTTATTCAACTCACCAGCTCTATTACTATGCCTCATGAATCATAAATTCAAAGGGACTCTAAATTTGATTATTTTCCTTGAATAAACAGTATTAAGTGAACTCTTTTCTGTCAAGCTCAGCCTCAAGTCATACTTCAAATTTGGACAATAATATTGGCTTGACAATGAGTTTGACACCCAATTCCTCGCATGTCAAACAAGATTGTCTATTTAAAAAAAAAATGATCATATACTTAAATTGCTAGCATTTTGACTCCCTCATTAAAGAGAGGTTCATTCTATGATCTTGATAATTGGTCTATCAAAATGTTGACGGGGTGAAATATGAGTTAAGGAGCAGAGAAGGTAATTTTCCTTAACATTGCATAGAATATTTTAAATGTTTTGGGGTACCTCACGTGACACTATCATCACCACACCAAGATTTTTTGGCAAAGTTCCATTGCAAAAGGCATCCACTGTTCGACGTTCCTCAACTTGTGACCATAAAGATGATTCTTCCTGAACATTTTTTCTAACTGATGATATGGATTTCCTTTCTTCACCTGTGCTCCACCACCCCCTCCCAATTTTAAATGAGCATCAGTTTCTCTTACATGCTTCCCTCTAATTGCAAAGTTATATCCATACCTAACATCCTTGTATCGATCTTAGTTCTTATGCTTCTTTGCTTCTTCTAATCTAAGCGACCAGGAAAACATTACCTCCCTACCATCACTAATAGATAAACCATTTATCCTACACCCTCTTTGAAGCTCCATAAGAGGAATACTAAACAATTCTGAAGATGTTTCTCCCTCTCAAATCACCACACAAACATCTTGATTTGGACCAGATCCGTTTGTGATGTCTACATTATTGTCTTCAAAACTATCAAGGTCCTTCAATGGTGGGGCATCTCCATATATTGAATAAAAGGGTGGGACACTTGAATTTACAAACTGAAGAAAGGTACCTCTTAGTCCACTCACATAAGCATATACAAAGAGAAACTAATCTAACCAAATATGGAGAGCTTTCATCACTCTCTCCTGCAAGGATGCTAGAATATAAATGTGAAAAAATTCATAGAATGATCCACACAATCATTACACTTATTATGATTTTTTTTTTATGAGTAAAAATTATGAGCCATTTTCTAACTGATGAAAATTAATGTAATATTACATTCAATTTTCCCACTGACATGATAAATCAAATCTAAGACTATCAAATACGTTGTAGATATAAGATACACTAGCATTAAGTTACCTATCAAAACTCTCAAGCAACTCAAAAATGTCAAGGATTTATAAACAATATGATGGTATCAAGGCCACTATAAATAATGAAAATATAAAAAATTGAAATTTCTAACATGGTACTTCTAAAAAATGAGAATCTCGAAACCTGAGTTGTGTAAAGAACCATCTATTCTTCCCTACCTTAAACCTCTCCTAAAAGGAAGCTTTTACTCCATTTAGTGCTGCCACTTTCTTATCGCAGGTCTTGAGTTTATCAAAGGTAACCACGTTCTTCAAATCCAGATCCAAACTATACCTAGTGGGCATGATGTATTTGTAGTAAACATCCTTGATGAAAGCCTTCAACTTTTATTTCTTCGCCATTTTCTTCACAAAGTCCTTTCTGATGCCCTTCTTAGGGTATTTCATGATACCCTCTACAAGGAAGTGGTCATATGCCCATCCAACAGTTCCACCATTGAAGGTTTTAATGATAATGACCTTCTAACTTGCAAAGCATCCCTGCAAGAGGATGACAACTTTTTTCTTCAGAAACTTCAACATTCTCATCGATCTCCCTCTGCCTGCTCTTTCTCTTCCTCTTCTTTTCCTCCTCTACTCTTCTACTTTACACTTACTATGATGTGGATATTAGAAATATACAAACCTTTTAATATTCTATAGTAATCCGATAAGTGATGTTTCGATATAGGTCATTATAGCTTTCCACAATATCAGACAATGTTACTTCAAAATTTATCCTACATGCAGAAACATTTTTCATAGGAGCACTACTATTGCAGAAGTTTGAACAACTTTCTGCCTTGTTGTTTTTGATTTGTAGTATTATTAAATCCCTATAATACTAGTGATTTCCCCATTAATATTGTCATTCTATTCATTATTTTTATTATTGTGCCTGTATTGTCTACATATTGTTATTATTGTACTCCATAGAAGCCCATTGTTGTTATTGTTGTGCCATTATATTATTATTGTTATGTCAGCTTTGATTATATTGTGACCCCTTAGACTCTTCTATATAGAAAGGAGATTTTGTCATTTGTATCATCCCAGAATTGTTCATTTGTATAATGTAAAGGAGGAACACCACTTGAAGAGGATGATTTTGAAGTCGTTGCTCTATCGTTTCTTGTATTTTGTGAACTGGTTACATAACAATTGGTATCAAAGGTTTGCATTCTATGATTTTCCTACTCCAAGAAGGTCATCGTGGAATTTTTGTTATAATTTTTTTTTGACGAAATTTTAGAATCTAAAACTAAAACCCATTTGATTTGAAATATTGGTGAAAATCCAGTAAAAAATTTAGATATTTTATCACTATATTTTTGGAGATAGCATGCAAAGAAATTATGGTTTTTGTAGGCTCCCGAATTACATCTCAAACTGGTGACCTGGGGAAAATCGTCATAACATTTTGTTTGAGCATCAGATTGAAATTTCATAAAACATTACAAAAAGAGGACAACTTGTAGTTTTCTTTCTAATTGTTTCAAGTCCTAAGGTTGAAATAGTGATAAAGGGTACTTCGTACAATTTCACTCTATGGAACTAGTCTACAATCAGGTCATTGTGGGAGATTTGGCATAACTCTTCCTTGGAGAATCCAATTTTGATCAGAATTGCGGGGTTGAAAATAGGACTTATAGGGATACAATAGCACATAGTTTTAGATACTAGAGATCTATAATTATAGAGAAACAATAGATTCAATATGAAGCACCTACAAAGTTAAAAAAGGTGTCTAGTTTTTTCTTTAGTTTTGCATAAGTTATGGTTGAAAACTTAGTTTGAAGGAATTCAAAGGGAATAGTGACACATTATTTTAATTAATTGATTCCCTGAAGAAATAAAATGGAAACACCTAGTATGAAACCTTAAATACCTAGCATGACTCCTGAATACGAGGAAGAAATGCAACATGATATATCAAAATTACACGACCAAGTGCAACAAAATTCACTCTCACAAAAAAGTAACATAAGCTAAGGTGGATGGTTCAAATAAAGGCATGGAAGCTAAGATGGATGGTCTAAAGAAAGCCATGGAATTTAAGATGAATGATGTGGATGCTAAGATGGATAGTATAGAACAAAAGATTAAAGGCAACATGGAAGATTTGAAGATAAATTTGACAAAGTTGCTACAAGAAATGCTTACTAATGCCAAAAGGGTAGTAAATGAAATTCATGATGAGAACAAAAGAAATGTTAATCATGATTTCATAGATCCTCACATTGGATTGAAGACCCACCATGTTCCAAATATCGATATGAAGAAGTTTGATGGCAAGGATCCCGTAACATGGATACTATAGACAGAGAAATATTCGATCTCCATAATGTGAAAAACACACAAAAGGTATGCATTGCAACTTTATATTTGGAAACAAATCAGTATGTATGGTATCGATGGCTTTGCTCTCATAAATGTTTTTTCACTTGGGCAATTTTTATGGATGGAATGATAGCACATTATGAGCATACAAAAGAAACACCTTTTTTTGCTAATTGATAAATCACAAACAAAAGGGTTCGATGATGGAGCACATTGAGGACTTCCAAAAATTGAATATAATGGTAAAATATATTCCAAAGGAGCATAGGATTTATGTGTTAATGGGGTCCTTAAAGGATAACATCCAACATGAGGTTCACCTTTGGGAACCTGATTCATTGCAGAAGGTGTTCAAGTTGGAATGAAAAATGGAATGAAAAATTATGGCAACAAGGAAGCCTACCACTCACAACTATAAATATGCAAGTGTTGTTGCCCATAGCCTTCCACAACCTAAAAGTTTGACACCAAAAAATTGGAAGAAGAAAGAGAAAAGGACTTTGTTACAGTTGTGATGGAAAATACACTAAAGGTCATCAGTGTGCTGAGAAGAAATGTTTTTGCATAGATTGTGAAGAGGAGGAAGAGAAGGAAATAGAAACATCAAAAGAGGAGGATATACAACAGGAACAAACACTGTTGAAAGAAGAAATTAATTCTATAATATCTTTTAATCCATTGGCCAGAATTACCACTCCTCAAACTATCAATAAACAAGGACATATCAAGAAGAAAAAGGCAATACTATTGATTGATTAGGGGAATACCCATAATTGTATTCATTGTAAGATAATTGTTACACAGTATTTTGTCACACCTCCTACACTTCCATGTGACATACCCTGAATTTCCCGAAACATGATCATTATACAGTATACTCATCCATGTATACATCTCAGATCCCTCCTTTAATTTTTCTTGGAAAATGTCTTGAGCTTTCCCTTAAGAAGTAGCTCTTAAAACCCTAAAATGAGGGTCATTGTTCTTATGAAACTCAAAACCATGATGGTCACTTGTTTTACTATGTTTGACCTGCAATGGCATTGATCTATTTCTTTTCATACCCCCAATGATACCAAAAAGGTAATTTTCCCAAAGACGATGAGAGGCTTTGTGATCTAGAAGCTTCTAGAGCAACGAGCTAGAGGTGGTTTCACATAGATGAGGTAAAATCCCCCTACCTTGACCTCTTTGCCTTATCCCTATGAGCTACCTCCTTGAGATGTGGGCTTAATCTCATCTTTGGAGGAGTTCTAACTCCCTCTCCAATCCTAGAAATTCCTCCTCTCCCATTCCCAAATGGTTGTTCTATGTCCATTTGCACCCCGTGTTGAGGTTATGCTGAGAGGCTATTCATTAGGCTTGGAGAAGGAGTGTTTGGAGAGTTTTCTTGGCTTGGACTTAGATTACCACTCAAGGAGAGCCTTTCAACATCAAGGCTATGGTTGTAAGATTCCCTTTATTCTTTAAATAATATACAATTGTTGGTTCATCTGCCCAAAATATATATGTCCATGTATGTATTAGCTTGGCATTCCTTGATTAGCTAAGTAGGTTATAATTAGGTTTTCTATTGGTTTTGGCATGCTTTGTTGTCTCTTTATTACTTGTGCAGGTACATAAGCGCTAAGAGAAGCAGGAACAAGTTTGTGACACAAGCAGTTTGAGGATCTCAACAAAGGAAATAGGAATAGCATGAGAACGAGGTAGGTCATCTCTCTCATTCCACTTTTAAATTATAATCTGGGAAGATGTCTAGTTGATAGTCACTTTGAGTTATTAGACCCACTCATTGGGCTAGAGGGATCATCTCTATCTGTAGAGTGGATTAACCTTTTCAACAAAATGGTGACTCCACTGGGCAACCTATGACCAATTCCTTCCAATTCTTCACCTTGTCTTTTGATGAGTTTGATCAACCATTCATTTTTAGACTTCATTGCTTGTTTGTAGTGAGTATCACTTTTTGGTAGATGTCTGAAGGCTGTTAATTTGAACTGTTTTTGAATATTTTGAGTTTCTTTTTTTTTTTTTTCTTGACCATCATCAATTTGACCCTGACAATCGTGATGCTATCGCAAGTTTTCTAGTTATAGTAGCAATGATTTCTACTTTCCTCCTGACAGGTGTGATGATTGCAGATAATTAAGAAATTTAGGGTTTTTCCTCTCATTTTTAGTCTCTGTACCTTCTCCGAGTGATTTACCAGTGTGATCTTCATTGACTCTTTTGTTTTCTAATTACAATTATATTTTAACCTAGTTTGACTCTCAGTGAAGTTTGATTAGCCTTTTAGGGTTTCCACGTCTTCTAGGTCAACCTTCGTCCACTCGTTGGTCTTCCCATCATATATTAGAGATCAATAACCTGTGTTAAAGAGTCTTTGTGTGGTCATACATACTTTACAGATCACATTTTGGTTCTTTCTTCTTAAGTTGTTTTCATTAGTACATACTATGAAATTTTCTTAAGTTCTCTTTGACAAATGATAGATTGTAAATCGACTGTCTCATTAGAATCCAAAGGAAGTGTTTCCTCTGATTTTGTATTTCGAAAAGTGAAAGTTCTATTCTTTTCATAGTTTTCGAAGCATTTTGAGTTGCATTCAAATAATTGATGTGAAAGGGATTTTCATATTTGTTGTCTTGCGTGAATTATGTTTTACCTTTTCACTAGATTACATTAGTTTCATTTTGAAAAAGACAAAAAATAATCATTATATCTTAAGGAAATTTTGCTTTAAGGTCTATTTTGGTATTGCATTTTGTTATCATATAAAATATTAGATTTCATATTTTTCATTTAGCATTTGAATATTGTCAAGGATGTACTTTTTCATTTTTTATGATGCATGATTTGAGTGATCTTATTCCCTACATAGATAGCTTTTATTGAATTGAAATATTTCATCATTTTCATTTTAGGAACATGTAACATCGTTAACGCCTTGAAATTGAAACATAATTCCAAGATAAACTTTAAAATATATCAATTAATCTAAGGAGCATTTGAAGCATTGATGTGTTCCGACATCTTTAAAACTTAGCAGTTGTCGTTCTATTATGAAACCAGCTCAGAAAAAGAGCTCACGGAAAGATCAACACCTTAGAAATTAGCCTCTTCAAGGGTGCAACCTCCTCTACATTACACAAATGAACAATTCTTGGATGATACAAATGACAAGACCTCCTTTCTATATATAGGAGTCTAAGGGGTCATAATATAATCAGAGCCAACATAACAATAATAATGTAAGGGCACAATAATAATAATAATGAGCTTCTATGGGGCACAATAATAACAATATGGGAACTACATGGGCACAACAATATAATAAAGGGGTTGCACTAATAATAATGTGGGGTTAAACTAGTATTATAGGGATATAAGATGCCCCTCCCCTTGAAAAAGTGTTGTCCTCAATGCTTGAGTAGTTTTGGATGCTTTTGTCTAAAATTCTCATCCTCCCATGTGGAATCTTTAGTGGGCAGGTTCTTCCACTTGATGAGATACTCTGAAATTGATCGATTTCATAGTTTTCGAGTTCTTGTTTCCACGACTACTTAAAGTTCCAATATGATTTTTCCTTCCTCATCAAGTTTTGGCAATATTGTTTGAACTAGGAACTTGTCACCTATAACCTTATTTAAGCATGAAACATGGAAAATTGGGGGAACTAGGGAAGACCCAGGAAGCTCTAATTGTATTCCATAGTACCAATATTTTGTATCACGTTGTAAGGACCATAGTAATTTGGTGATAAATTATTATCCTTCTTAGTTTGCTCGAGGGACATCTGTTTATATGGTTGTAGCCATAAAAATACCGAATCACCTACATAAAAAATTATTTCACTGCAATGTTGTTCTGGTTGTTGTTTCATTCAATTTTGCACCTTTTAAAAGTTTTACAACTTGTTGTTGATGCTCGATGTGATCTTCCATTGCTTGAACCTTTTTCTTGATGATATGTCCTCCTATCTTGAGAGTTTGAGGAGTGGAAATTCCTGCCAATGCAGTACAAGATATGGTTGGATTCGTTTCTTGGTGCTGAATGTGATATTTCACTTCTTGAACCTTTTTCTTCTTCATTTGTCCTTCTATATTGAGAGTTTTAGGAGTGGTAATTCCTTCCAATGCATTACAAGATATGGTCAGGTTCATTTCTTCTTTCTCTATGGTTGGTTCTTGTTGTATATCCTCTTGTTTTGATGTTTCTTGATCCTTTTCTTCCTCCTCTTCACAATCAATGTAAAATAATTTCTTCTCAGCACACTTATCACCTTTAGTGTATTTGTTATCTCAACTGTAATAAAGGTTGTTTTCTCCTTTTTCTTCCAATTGTTGTGGTGTCAACCTTGTAGGTTGTGGAAGGCTAGGAGAAACAACACTTCCATATTTATAATTGTGAGTTGTAGGATTTCTTGTTGCCATAATTTTTCTTTCAATTTGTCTTTCCAACCTAAATGCCTTCTCCATTCAATTAGGTTCCCAAAGACAAACCTCATGTTGAATGTTAACCTTTAAAATCCCTATGAAGACATTAATCCTCTGCTTCTCCAGAATATCATTTACCCTTATATTCAATTTTTGAAAGTCTTCAATGTGTTATGCCATTGAACCCTTTTGTTTGAGATTTGTCAATTGGATAAAGAAGGTGTTTCTCTTTGTATCCTCATAATGTGCTATCATTTCCTCCATGAAATTTGATCACATGACAAGTGGTTTATGATAGCAAAGTCCATTATACCATAAAAATTGATTTGGTTCTAAATATATGCAATACGTACCTTTTGTAACAGTTCCACCTCGTGTAGATCAAAATATTGCTCCATCTGTAGTATCCAATTTACTATATCCTTGCCATAAAACTTCCTCATATCACTTTTTCTTGATTTTAGGAGCTCGATCTCGAAATGACTGTAACTCTGTAATTTCATATATTTAGGTTTCGAAATTTTAGCCTGTGATAGCCCTATGAGTAATCTTTCTAACCCCACAATTCTAATTACAATTGGATTCCCAAAGAAAGACTTATGCCCATTCTCCCACAATGGTCTAATTATAGACTAGTTCAATAGAGGAAAATTGTAAGACATGGAATGTGTCACTGTTTTGACCTTAGATTCTGGAAATGATATCCAACAAACTACAATCAGTCTACTTGCCGTCACCTTTTACGAAATTTAAATCCGATGCTCCGAGAGAGAGTTATGATGTTTTTTCCAATGCCACTTATTTGGGATGTAATTTGAGAGTTTGAAAAAACCCTAACTTGATAAGATCATATATCCAAAAATATAGTGTGACAAGATCTGTAAGTTGTACCCTAGGTTATGAACGTTCTTAGTTCCAATGGGTGTTTTTTTTAGCTTCTGAAACATCGCAGAAAAATGTTATAGTGAAAATTCCATGATGACTTGTTTGGAGAAGCGTAACCCTAGAATCCAAAGTTTTGATAACCAATGTTATAAAACCAAATCAAAAAAATATAGAAAAGAAAGATCAACGCCTTAGAAATCAGCCTCTTTGAGTGGGAAACCTCCTCTACATTACACAAGTGAAAAATTCTTAGATGATACAAATGACAAGGCCTCCTTTCTATATATAGGAGTCTAAGGGGTCATAATATAATCAGAGATGACATAACAATAATAATGTAAGGGCAAACAATAACAATAGTGGGCTTCTATGGGGCACAATAATAACAATATGAGGACTACATGGGCACAACAATATAATAAGGGGTTGCATTAATAACAATAAGGGGTTATGCTAGTAGTATAGGGACCTAACACGTTTTCTTGAACATTAGACAATGCTAGCATGGAGTTGTGCTTCCCATATCGTTGCGTATATAAAGGGAAACTCACATACATTGCAAACCTTTATCCATAGAAATATTATTCTTCCACCCTGTAAATGTGATACACCGAACACAACATTCAAGGATATTGCCTGCACATACGTCATGTCCTTCGTAAATTCATTTATTGAGGTGTATATTGTAGTTCATGGTTACTTGGTACACCTTTTACCTAGATTCACGTGAGTTGTCATTTCGATATTTTTTGACTCATTAAATTTAAAATATCATCAAGAAACTTGTCCTCTCAAGCTCGCTAAACCATTGAAAGAGACTAGAGTCACCCTTTCACCCTTTTCTTGACTCTTAAAAGATGAAAAGGAAAAGTTTTTATTTCTAAAAATAATTGCGCATGATAAACATGTTGAACCTAAGGAGTTGCTTCCCAGACCAAAATTAAATAATTTCTTGTTAATTTCAAGATTGTTAAAATCCCGAAATGATTCTCCTTTCCTTTTTTTTCGTTCAGAGGAAGTTATCATGGTTGAACCATTGAGTTCATAGCATAGCTCCCCTTCATTGTTTGATACTGAAGTGCCCTCCCAAGGAGTTCATTCAGAACTTCCTCAGTCACTTTAGGATCAAGGTTTTGTCTTCACATTGGTCACCTCAAGAATTTGATCCCAATTCCTGTGATAATCCTATTCTGACCCATGACAGTGTGTAGACTCCTGAGAGTCTGCAGAGGCTTATTTTCTATTCATCGAATCCATTGTCCGATCATATTGTGATATCTCCTCAACGCCCTTCCAATCCATACGACCGTCCTAGTATTCCTTTGGAGTTATCTCCTCGTACATCTCGGGTTCCTTGTTACCAATTGTTTCTATCTATCGAGTCAGAAGGTGAAATTCCAGTCTCTTCTACAGGTCATTTGAACGTTTCTGCTACCCATACTCCTCAAATCGATCATAAGAAAGGATATTTATTTTCTCCAGAAGGCTTTCCATATACAGGAAGAGTCCCGTCTCTCATCTATCCTAAAACTAGTGGACCTATGTTTCCACATGGCTATACCACTCTAGCTCAGTTAGTTTCAAGCACTCCTTGTGCCTCATCATTGTATCAGAAACCCATCTGGTCTTCCAATGACATGCCTACATCAGGTCTATTCATTCCAAAAATGACCTCTTGAACTATTATATAAATTACAGTCAGTTTAGTTCTTGTTCAACTTACAATTCCATCACAACTTGTTTTGTCATTTCAACCAACTCTTATGTTCAAATGATTGTCTCAGGTCGGGTCTTGGTAAGTTATTCTATCCCTCCATTAAGTGGACAGACTGTGCCACTACCTAGGGGCCAAGATCTGAATACTCCTATTGTGTCAGGTGAAACCAGTGTCAGTGGATTACAAGCTCACATGGTTGGATTTAATCAACCTTATTATGGTGCTATTCCTAACCCTACGGTCCATCTAGGTCAGCTCAAATCCAATATCAGTAGTTGTATATGGCACATGTGCCACTCTAACTCACATATGTCCCATATGGTTCACAAGCCTTGGTTAATTCATCTTACATTCCTCAAGCTGGACCTTATGTCCAGCCTCGTCAGTCCACTATTCTTGGTCGATATAGCTAGATTCGATTCTGGAACTATCAATACCCCCAGGGTATAATCCAAGGAACTACCAAGCTACCCTTGCAGCAATAAGGACAACCTCTACAATAGCAAGGGTAACCTTCGTATCATCAAGGGAAATCTTTGCAACAGTAAGTTAAAGCACTGTAACAGCAAGGGCAACTTTCACAATAGAAAGGGAAGCCTTTTCTACAATCGCAACAACCTTCGTAGCCACAAACTCAATTTCTTCAGTAGTCCTCCCAATATTTGTCCTCACACGACCAACTGTTGCAACAATAAGGTCAACCTTTACAGTAGCAAAGTGAGCCTTTGTAGTAACAAGGTCATCCTTGGTACCGACATGCTTTATATATGTATCAATAAGGCCAGCCTTTCCAAGGCCAAGTTCAACCTCTACAGCAAAAAGGTCAATCCCCTTACGTCTAGGGACAGTAGGTTCAACAACCTTATAACCCATATGTCATGTACAACGCTTGTCAATGGCATACGGTAGGACAATATCAGGCCTACCCTGGACGAAATCCACCTTAAGGTCGAGGGAACCCTCAGTGGGGATAAAATCAGGCTCCATATGGACAAAATCCTTCACTCTGGGGGCAAAAATCCTTACCAACATGGAGGGACTCCGTAGTTTGGTTCTACTCAAAAGCCCTATATGTCATTTAACACACAATTTCCTTTCTTGGCTACGTTGGAAGTGTCCAATGTCTTGAGGCTCATGAATGATCCCATTCTTCATTTGCCTTATTGGCCTCCAGTTCCAATGAGAATTGTGAGCGATTTCCCCAAATTCGAGGGAAAAGTGAAGGAGGATTTGCAAGCTCATGTGATGACATATCACTTGTGGTGCTCCTCCAATTCGTATGTGAGTGATTCTATCTATCTTCATCTATTTCAGATAACTATCACAAGGTGTTGCCACTAAATGGTACATTTGAATTTCCTCGAGGTACCTATGGTGACTTCAACTCTCTCGTTATGGCTTTCCTCACTCATTTCCAATTGTCAGTTCGATATGGAACTGACACTCATTTTCTTACATCCCTTAATCATGACACTACAACCCACATTTCCGAGCATATCCATGAATGGAGATGTCATTATTATCTCTTCAAGTTTGATATTGCTTATGATTTGATGAAAGAATGGTTCACAAAATCATTCGTCAACAAAATTGCTAAGGGCATAGCTATGGGTGGATGTGTTACTTAGGAGAAAGCCATCACCCATGCCTAATAATTAGACTTGGCATATCCGCAATCTCACACATTTTATGAGATGTTACTTGATATTTCGAGACCATCATCGGATCTGACAACATCGAAGTCTCCAGATATACCACCTTTTCACATTGTAATTGGTTTCATGTATCAGACTTTGTTACTGGGAATAGTGTCCACTTAGAGCTGTTATTCCCACTAAGACTGGTATCTATCTTAGAAACAAACAAGTTAAAACTACTTTCGTTTTCCTTTATGAAAAATAGACAAGAGGGGAACAGAGGACACCAACCTTTGTCTTGCACTTGGTTCCTTGCTCGGCTCCTCTCCTTCTCGATAGATCTTTGCCGCTCCTTCTTTATCTACACAGCTTCAGAGAGCACCTGTGGAATCAAAGCAGCATAATACTATCAAGGAACAGAGATCTATATTCATAAACAACATAGGACCAGATATGTATTAACCACACAAATGCATATACAATCAAACATACACGAATGTGGAGGAAAACTTGAATATATTTATTAATATCAAGAATAGCAAGAGGATTACAACCAATTTTTCTAACCCAGCATCATCCTTGAGCAATAAAGCCCTTCTTCACCTCAAGTAAAGCTTAGATCACCCAACACTATGAAGTTACACCAGAAAACCAACAACACTTCTGTACAAGATACAAGATTCATGCCTTTGGATCTCTGTGATGAGGGATCCATGTATAGATGATTATAGGGGGGTGAGTCAGCTTCTGGGATTTTGATTAGTGTCCCCTCTCTGATAGTTCTTGATTCCACTTGGAGATTGATGATCTCTTACTCATCGCTGGTCGAAATCAGAGAGGCAAGTGTCAGAGGGGAAGTTTCTGGAAGATTCTATGATCTTCCACATCACAAACTATCCATGCCATTTGTCCATTCTCACCCATCGCACCCTGCAGAGGGGCCATCTAGTATGCATTGCACCCTTTACACTGGGAAGGTGATATGCATCGCACCCTCTGCATTGGGCATTCAGTATGGTCCATTTTTAACCATTTCTAGGCAGTTTTCTGTGGAGAACTTCTGGGAGATGATGTAATCAGCTAACCTTGTTCCTTTAGGTAGTGAAGAAACACTTTTAGGGACTTAGGAGCCCTCAGTTTATGGACATTTATGATTGGGGTTGTAGTGCCCAAAAATGTCTATAACAGTTTCCCCCTAAAGCATGAGGTTGTTAATCTTTTGATGTCGGGTGAAATGCTTTACCATGGGGATCCAAAGTTTTTTCGAGCTGGGAGGTGACCTGTAATAAGATACAATAAAATACATTATCTCCATAATATTTTTCATGATCTAGCTGGGATGAGCATTCCCATTCTCATATTTATAAATTCACTTTCATGTACATAGGACAGATAACTGTCTGTGTAGCAGACTGATGATTCAGACGGAGTCATCATCCTTTGATTTGGATGATCATCTATTTGGAAATGATGTAAATTTGATGTATTTATATTCTTGAATGTATCGCAGCCCGGATCGATGAAACTAGATCAAGGGTCTTCAAAACTCGTTCCATGTTCACTCGAAGTACAAGTCGATCCATCTGAAAAATGTTTTGGAGTCGAACATGGAAAGACATCGCCTGATTGCCAACTAATGACGTAAGCTGTTAATAGGCACGAGAGGAGTCACCAATAATTTCATTGATCCTCAAGGTACTATAGTACAATTCCTATGGTGTGAAAAAGGTACTTGGCGTCGAACACCATGCAAAATCTTCCAGTCGAAGGCCATTGATGTAAACCTGTCACCGAAAGTGAGAAACTTGCCATTGATGCATCCAAGCTTCAAAGTACTGAAAGGGGTTGTTCCTAAGTCAACTTCTTGGATAATGAGCTGATTTTAACAAGAAGTGACCTGTCGTAGGAGGGCCTTAATGAATCCCACATCTATGACATGGAATGGAGAAAATTATTTTGGAGGTGAAAACGACCTGATGATACAGGGTTCAGGGTGGCGGTTATGAAAGAATGGAGCTTGAATGTATTGCAACGGATGAGACACAGGTGAATTCTTTGAGCGACTTCTCTTGAACATATTGGTGAAACTGACGATGGATCGGTAGCATTATCCCAAAATATGGAGGGTGTGATGGACTAATGGTTATATGACCAGTGAACGGAACAACCCAACCCGACTCGGATGCAGAGAGAAAGTGTCATGTTCAAGAGCGACTTGCTACTAATAAAGTTTCTTCAAGTTTTATTCCCAATTTTCCTCAGTCATTGCTAACCAATACCTCTTTATTTTTATCAATCTTGAGGAGGATAACATATTCTTGTTCTATAATTTTCCATTCGGGCGAACCTGTCACTATGTTTTAATGAGCCTAGCGACAGTGAAACTCGTTCTCGTCCATTTCAACAAGTTTGTCACTATTAGGTTTTAACGAGTTTAACGACAAAGATAACTCGATCCTTTTCAATTTTAGAGAGTCTGAAAGTGACGAAAAGGAAACTCCAATGATTCTTTTTCATCATATAATCCCTTAAGTCCGAAAAAGTGTAAAATAATATGAAAGGGATGAATTTTTTATAGTTTTAACGAGCCGAACAAGATGAGCGCTCGATCTTTTTATGTAATAATCCCTCAAGTGCAAAAAGATTAAAATCTAGAGGAGGGATAGCACTTTCGATGACTTTAACGAGCCGGATAGGCCAATCGCTCAGCAATATTTTCATATTTTATGATTCAATTGAAAATAGCTTAAAGGAGACTCGTTTTCCGAGGAACAAGTGATGATTTCGGGTAGTGGCTGATTCCAAGTATGGTTTGGAATTTTCAAATCACAGCAGTGTTACAAGGATGGCTAATAGAATCACTCTTCGCAGATGTTCCTCGAAAGGGGTAAATAATCAAATGGAGGCAAATGATCGGCTAAAACGGAGTGGAGGTGATGATGAGAATGCAACCAAGGCTCAAAAGCTGATCATAATGCATTCACAATGGTTATTTACCAGGGATCAGTTCATTTTTTAATGAGCTTAAACTCTGGGGGAAACATTTTCTCATTGCTTATGTTTATTTTTTGACGAGCTTGAATTCCACATTAAAATTGCTCGTGCTAGTCATATAATAAGGATATCTCATCTACGATGCCACTTTTTATGGATCTTGCACCTTTTAAAGCTTTTCCCCGGATCCTTTCTTTATGCAAGCTAGGAAACAACCAATCCTATGAGTTTAACGGGTTAGAGGACCTACAAATTTAAAAAATAAATGGTCGTTGTTCGCTTGCATCCAAAAAGGTTTGCATGCCCCCAACTATAATGAAAAATTTCTATGTTACCATATAGAAGCTCTTACTTTCGCAAGATAGTTTCCATCCACGTTGCAGATAGAAACACTTCCTGGCTTAGTCCATCTGGACCAAGGTGCTTCTAAATCCCAACCTCCTAACCTTGACGAGGGAATCTTATTATGGTCTAACTCCCTTTTCCTGTAAGGATGGGTGTCAGACCAATCATTCCTCTGCGGAAACCTACTTTATAACTAGATTTTCCCTGCCGAAGCAGGCCAGGGTGCATGCCCCCTGGGTTTCAGCCATATCCTCCCGAATCACTGGCGCTCACCAGGTGGATGGACTGGAGATCTATGGCACATTCCTTGCATGAAAAGACCATTTAGGGATGGCATTTTACTATATGCTATGTGTGAATTAGGGAATGGCAGCTGGTCTACGAGCTTGACGACTCTGTCTTCATGCAGGAAACACATTACTCTAAAGAGTGAGGAGACGAATGCTCCCATGCAATAAATACAGTCATGCCCAAGGAGTAGATTATAATCTAGGGGTCCTCAGACTACCATGACGTTCATGTGAACAGTTTTCCTTCTCAAAGTAATGGGCACATTGGGAAGGATCCCTAATGGTCGACTGGTTCCTTTGCCAAAGCCTATCAGATTTCTCATTTCAGGCAGAAGTGATGGCGATCCAAGCGCTTTCCAAGTATTTGAGGAAAGGATACTCACAAAAGACCCTTCATCTATGATGGTACTACCTGGTATGACCATTTTGTAAGCTTGTACAATGATTCGGAATGGTACACTACCTAGTAAACAAGGTCTGCCTAGTAGATTCCAATCAAAGGAAACGACTTGGTTGCTTGGAGGTGGGACGAAATAGACGGCCAGATACGACTATGATGAACTTCCTTCCTGCGGTAGAGGAATGGGTAGACTGTCCCCAAGTTCATTGGAGTCCGTGTTTATGAAAAGAATTTGAATAGTGTCATTCTCTTTCTTTTCAAGGACAGTATCATTCGAAGATGATCCCTCTGAAGGCAAAACCGGGTCAACTGTCGCCTCAACCTTTTGGCTTTTGTCATGTATGGATTTAGAGGGTTCATTTTCAATGATAGATGCTTCGACTGACCACAACGACGTGTCAGTCGGATTTTCAACCAATGGTGGACTTGGCAAGAGTTTCTTATATTTAGGAGGGCACCGTAGCGGTGAAGCATGACAGTCATCCAAAACTCTTTTGGCTTCATCTAGGAAGGGACAATGGTGGACAGCGTGATCACCTTCACATAGTTTACAAGGAAATTTGCGATTCCTTTTTGGTTCAGATACTTCGCTTTCACTGGTTGACGGTGTATTTTCAACATGATCATCAGATATTGACGACATCGGATTGTGCAAACGAGGAGACCAGACCCTTAAGATCCGAGGGATGCAAGGAAAATCTCGATGATAGTGATCTCCTTTGCAAATGACACATGGAGATTTAGGTTTAGATGGTGCGGTGTGAGGATTTTCGCTAGATGACACATGGTTGACCCCTTTTGATTTTGGCTCCTTCTTCTTCTTTTCCTTTTTCTCTTTCCGCTTCTTATTCTTCTCAGTTACTTAGCTTCATCAAGCGAAGAGGAAGGAGGAGAGGGAGAAACGGATGAAGTGGAAGGTTGGGGGGTAACTCTAGCATCACCTAGTTACTGACTTGACTATTCAGGAATTACGGTATTCTGAACGACAGAGGTAGAGAAGATCCATACGGGCAAACCAATCGTCAACCCTGGAAGTGACAATGTGGCCATAGGGGGTGCACCAACATCTCCCCAACAGGAGAAAGGACTAGGATTTCCTCCAAGCGGAAATCCTTGGTTGGTAGACTCCATTTTTCTCAACCTAAAGACCAACAAGGGAACTTGTGATGTTATTTCGATTAAAATAAATTTTAGAAGCTTTGAAACAACTTGTTTTTTCAGTTTTTAAGAGTCGAAGAAAAACAAAAGATGACTCTAGTCACCTTCGACTTTTAATGAGCCTGAAGTGACAAGTGCTCAGATGGACCTTTTCCTTTAAAGAGTCCAAAAAGGAACAAAAGAGACTTCTCTAGAAATCTAGGCAGAGGGATTACCAAACCAATCACAAAACTGCAGAATACTTTTTACAGTACGGCAGTCAATCTTCCTGAATGTTGTGTTCAGTGCATTGTGATAGATAGGGTAGCA